>PVJA010024717.1:0-31433 GCA_004027025.1 Myocastor coypus | reverse complement strand
TCATTTTTCTATTCTCCTCTAATTTTTTATCGATGTCTTCTTTAATAGTATTGAAGTCTGTCATTATGGTTATCCTTTCTCTCTCTAATACAGAGATTATTTCTGTTCTGTTCTCCTTTCTACTTTTGTGTAGCTGTTCCCCTACTTGGGATGCTATTGATTTAGGCATGTCTTTGTCAACTTTAGATATTATTTCTGCCTGATGTCCTTTATACGTTTCTCCAGCCATTTTTCCACTTCATGTATTTCTTTTTTTACTTCAGATGTATCTCTGATCTCAGTTGCTCTATAAGTTTCTGCACTTGTGTGTCTGCCTCAGATGCTACCCATTCAGAGGTTTCATCTGTATAATTCTCATTTTCTTCCATGATAGTGTCTTGTGTATTTGGTTTGGGTGGGCACGGGTCCTGAGATTGCCTCCTACTCCTTGTTGTTATCATTTTGTATGGAAGCGAGCTCTGCACTTTGGTGGTGTTATGCTGTGTCTATGGGCGTTTGGTCTGGAGACTCCAAGGTGGTTCTTCTACAGAGGTTCCTGACTCTTGTGTTGGGGCACTGGCTGCTAGCTTTTGTGTATCCTGGCAGATGTGGTCTGTAGGTGGAGGTGGAGCTTTGGGATTGAGTAGTCCTGGTAGGCTCGTGGACCAGATCGGTTGCCAAACGGGCTCTTTGATGGGTTCTGTGCTGCAGCTTGGGCTGGAGGGGTTAAAAAACGGGGGGGGGGAGCGGGGAAAGGGAAGGCAGGCCAAGTATCCTGACCCAGCCGGCGCGTGGGCTCAGCTCCCAGGGGTGCGATTTGGGTCTGGGTTGGAACAGAAAGTTAGTCGTGGGAACGCAGAGGCGGGGCATCGGGGTGCAGGGAGCTTACCCGCGGCGGGCGCGCAGGCTCAGCTCCCAGGGGTGCAGTTTGGGTCTGCGATCAGATGTTTTTTAATCTGGGTAATACTCTGTAAAGGTTTTTAGCTGCTGAGGTATAGAAAGAATATAGCACACTTAATACATTTTCTTACACATTTATAAACTTTTCTAGTGTTTTTAACATTATGAATTTGTATTTGGTTGTGCCAGTTATGATTGTGTGTGTGTGTTTGACACAGGATCTCACTATGTAGTTCAGACTGCTTTAAATTCAAGGCCATCCTTGAGCTTGCAGCATTCCTCTGGGTTCAGCTTCTCTCAAGTGCTGGGATGACAGGCATCTGCCTCCTTGCTTGGCCAGTTAGTACTTCTAAAACTTTTTTTTTTTTTTTTTTTTTGTATTTTTGAGACAGGGTCTCGCTATGCAGTTGAGGCTGGTCCTGTGCTCACTTTTGTAGCCCAGGCTGGTCTCGAACTCGCACCAATCCTCCTGCCTCAGCCTCCCAAGTGCTGGGATTACAGGCATGAGCCACCACGCCCGGCTCAATACTTCTAAAACTTTGAGCAAGAAAATTTCTCTGAAATTTTGTACTCTTTTTTTTTTTTTAAGAAATTAATTTTATTGGTCCATTTTAGGTGCATGTAATAATGTAAGGAATTTGTACCTGTACACCCCATATCTTGATGCTTATTATCCCCTTCAACCCCACTTCCTCAAAAAGCTCTGTTTCCATTTTTCCTTTGTTCTTTTTTTCTTTTCCCTTCTCTTTACCCTCTCCCTTCCCCTTGTTTTCCTTTCCATTTGAAATTTCCTGTCTCACAGTACCTATTATAGGGGCTAGGCAGATAGCTCAGTAGAATAAGCACTTGCCTGGCAAGCATAAGGGCCTGAGTTCAGTATCTGGTTCCACAAAAAACAAAACAAACAAACAAACAAAAAAAACCCCTCCACTTTACAATACCTATTATATATTTTGATCCTTACCGTTTGTACTCTTTGATGGGTACTTTAAGCACTTGGTAAAGCATAGATATTTTTGCTCAATAAACATTTTTATTTTCCACTGCCCTTGTGTCTTGGATGTTTTCTTATTTCTTGGTTGTTGTTAATTTTTTATGAATAGAGCAATTTTTACGACTTTTTTTAGGACCATGCTATGTTAGAAAAACAAGTAGCAGTAACCACCTGAAATTAAGCTGTCATATGTGTTACAGCTCAAGGAAAAGACACAAGACTGGATTTTGGTAGTAAGATGGCAGATTTGTTTTATAGTCACACATTAATATCCTATTAAATCTAGTCTTGATGTTTCTAATGAAGACATTTATTTGGTAGCCTGAATAAAATTTTGTTTTCTGAATCTTGTCATTTTTGGCAACAACACAAAGTTTGTGTTTTGTAGGAAAAGGAATTTTAAAATATTGAATTGGTAATTAATACTGACCCAAGAATTGGTTTGATGGAAAAATATTGTATAATTGGAAACTCACAAGTGTATCATCATGTTGAAATGTTTTGTTAAGAGAAAAGAGAGAACATAATTATTTAGAACTTGCTGTTACTTGTTTGCCAGGCACTGAAATAAGCATTTTTTTTTAAGAATTTATTTTATTTTATTTATTTATTTTTTTCTTGTTTCAGAACATTTGTTTGTTTATTCACTCATTTTAATGGCTGGCTCAGCCTGCCCTGAGGGCAGGGCTGGCGCAGCATGTGGTGCCAGGGATCGAACTGTGGTCCCTGAAGCCGCCCAAGCTTTCCCAAGCAGGCACTTTAGACCATTGAGCCATCCCGCCGGGCCCCTGAAATAAGCATTTTATGTTTATTCTGTTTTTAAAAATTGTGGGGCCAATGGGATAGCTCAGCGGTCTGAAGTGCCAAGTTAGGCAAGCTTAGGCAAGCCTAAGGACCATGGGTTGATCCCCAGCACCACACGCCTGACCAGCCTCACTCCTAGAGTTGGCTGAGCCAGCCACAAAAAATAAAATAAAGTGAAACAAGTACAATTTTAAAAAATCATAACTTTATTTATGGATGTAGTAATGATATCCTTAGTTTATGGATCTCGAAGGAGAGTGTTTTACGTTTCTTGTTCCTGAGTGAAAATATCCTATACCTAAAGTTAAAGGAGGAAAGGTTTATTTAGGTCACAGTTTTTAGAGGTTTCAGTCGATAATTGGCAGCTTCAAGGCAGGGTGACATAGCAGACATGAACTATAGAGAAGAAATAGTTCATATCAGGCAGAAGGTAGAAAAGCAGTAAGGGACACTGTAGCTCTTTTTATCCCTCACATGTTATGTACACTACTTAGGGCGGCTAGCACTCTCACTCTTAATCCTAGTGCCCTTGAGCCTCACATTGTATCAGGAAAACTCCAGCCTTACACACTGTAGACCTAGCACCTCTGAAAAAGCCCCACCTTTGACCCCATGAACCTTTGCGGGGATCTGTTAAGAGACACAAGCTGTAACAGTGAAGGTTAGAAGTCACTTTAAGATCATGTAAGATGTGATCAACTTGACTGGAGACAGGATCTTTAGTTATTGTATATAAATGTTTTCCCTCACAGTACTATAATTTTATCTAACATATCAAATAACGGAAATCTTTTTTAAGAGTATAAGTAGACTATGTATGGAAAATATAGTTCCAGTTCTGAGAATTAGAAATTTATATCAATATTTTGATTTTAGATCTTCAGCAATTTGAAACTAGTATTTTATGCATTATTGAAACATACTGAAATAGATTGGAACACTATGTTCTTCAATTCATGCATAGTTTTGTTTCTGTGTAGTGAATAACTTCTTTATTCAGTTTTGGTTCTGCTATAAATTTCTGATGGATATGAGTTTGAGGGACTTCAATGTAATTTTGTAATCACCTTTTGGGAGGTCCTGGGAAGGTATAGAAATTTTCACTGTTAGCTCAGAATTTGTTAAATATTTTGATTCAGTGTTTGTGGTTAAGTTTCTGTGGTAAGACTTTCTGAAATGTATTAGTGTAAAGCATATTAGTAAGTTTATGTAGTTTTAAAATTTTTATACTTGATCTTCAAGGATGACATTTTTTTTTTCTTTTTTTTTTTTTTTTTTGGCCTTTTTGAGACAGGGTCTCAGTATGCAGTTGAGGCTGGCCTTGAGCTCACTTTTGTAGCCCAGGCTGGTCTCGAACTTGCACAGATCCTCCTGCCTCAGCCTCCCAAGTGTTGGGATTACAGGCGTGCGCCACCACGCCCGTAAGGGATGACATTTTTAATGGTAATTTTGTATAATGTTATAGTTGCAGTATAAGTTGAGTTATAGTTTCAGGTTGTACTAAAAATAGGATATGTTCTGACAGCCTGATTTATCTTACAATTTGTCCTCAAACTGAAATTTTGTTGGGGTAGGAAAGAATAATCTATACAAGTAGAATTCTGGTTAGTTGGAACTTTGGTCCCCTCTTTTAGAGTAGTGAAAGAAAAAACTTCACAGTTGAATGATAATTAAAGCTCTTTTTTTTTTCCCTCCAGAACCAGGGTTCAAACTCACGACCTTGCACTTGCCAGGCAGGCACTTTTGCCACGGAGCTATCTCCCCAGCCCCTAAAAGTTGTTTTTTTTTTTTTTGTTTGTTTTTGTGGGACTAGGGTTTGAACCCATGACCTTGCACCTGCCAGGCAGGCACTTGTGCCATGGAGCTATCTCCCAGGCTCCTAATTAAAGCTCTTCATTAGGAAATATATATTATCTGGACAGTAATTTTTAATCACAATATAGTTTTTCCATTTCTTGTTTTTTCCTGCCTGAGTGTTCTTAAGTTCTCTTGTTATTAAGTAAATCAAAAGTTGATTTCAGAAAAAATAAAATGCTCAACATCTATGTAGTTTGTATGAGTCTTGTATATTTTGAGTGTTCATGGTATATGAAATACTCTAGTTTCTTTCTCATAGTGCAGAACTTTGAAAAGTAGATTGTAATTATTTTCTCCAGTTTAATAAATGAAGACAAGATACCGACAAGTTAAATAAATCACTTATTCATTGTTATAAATAATGGAGCCAAGATTTGGACATGGACAATCTAACTTAAAAACTCATATTTGTATATAAGTGGAGGTTGGGCTTATTGGTAGAGAATTTGCTTACCATGTATAAATCTTTAGTTTTAATCCACAGCAACAAAAATCCAAATTGGCTCCAGTCTTAAGAAGCCTGTGTTAATAAGCTATAAGACTTAAACTCTTACTTACAATAAAACAATACAGTAATTTAGATTGAAGATAAATGAAAATAGTGTGTGTGATTGAGAGGGGGATCTTAGTCATATAAGCAAGTTCATAATTAATTGCTAGTTCAGTATACTGTAGTATGATAAAGACCATTTTCATACTCTGATTATTCACATTAGCCTTTTATTTGACTGACTTATCATTATACGTATTAATAGCACCTAACATTTTTTAGAGCACTTAATGTTCCACTTTTTGCTCTTTTCAAATTCTCATGAGATAACTACTAACACCCCATTTTACAAATAAACTAGGAGATGTTATATAATATATCCAAAGTCTCATGATTGAAACCCCTCTAATTTTATTCCACAATCTGTTTTTAACCTTTCTGGAGTACTATCTCTTGGTGTAGGATGTTTAGGTAAGACCTATTGGGCAGTATGGAGAAGTTCCAAGGAAAGGAGATTCTACATACCCCTTTATTTTTCCATTGAAATGAAATTTCATTTTCAGTGTAAGATCTACACACACACACACACACACACACACACACACACACAGAGAGAGAGAGAGAGAGAGAGAGAGAGAGAGAGAGTAGTTAAGCTTTTATGCAATGTACGCTGTAATTGCAGGAAGTGAATATCATAGTCCAGTGTATTTCATATTTGATAGTTACCAATAATGTTAGGATGCGTAGCTGAGTTTTTAAATAATTAAGACAGCAAAGAGTGTGTTTCCTTGAAAACTAAATATAATTTGAAGTCGCTTTAGGTTTCTGTATTATCCAGACATGTTTATAAAACTTTATTTTCATTATGCCACTGAGGTAAGGAAATGTTAATCTGAAGCTGTTTATTTTGAACAAATTCTTAGTTTTGTGATTCTCAATTACTAGTTATAGTTTGGAAGAATGAATTATAAGATAAAGAAATAACACTTTTAAGTGATAGTCCATTCTGAAGAATAGTAAAATGTATGTTATGATGTTGAAATGGCATTTACATTCTAGCTTTGTATTGATTTGGTTAAGGACTATAATTTGCACATTTAAAAACATTATCTAATTATATATGAGAATTAAGAGGGTCCCCCCACTGCATTCCTATTTCTATTTATAAATATAGGAATGTTTACTTTGATTTTATATTCTGGCTTGGAAGTTAGGTGATACTTGGAAAAAAGTTTCAATTTCACTTGAAGTGCAAAAGTCATCCAATAACAATTTATTTTCATTCTTGGCTACCGTTTCTTTTTAAGGTATGTAAACTTTCACTGATGGTTTTGCTCCTGTTTCTATAGCTGCATGTAGTCCTTATTTTTCCTTCTTTCTAGTATTATTTAATTTGCCTTAGGGTACCAAGAAACTGACATGGTTGTACACTTACACAGCAGTATTCAGATTTGAGTAGTATGAAGTATATTGTTGTATACTAAAACTGGCAAACTTAGAATATTTTAAAAACTGTAGCGCCATGTAGTTTTAATCTTGTTTTGTTATTCTTAGTCTGCAGTACATAAGATTTCTACTGAGAAGTATGTCATAGTATGACAATTATTGTTTACACGTAATTCTCTCTCTTTTTATTACAATGCTTCCCCAGCAAGGACAAGTTTGGAAGGTTTGCAAAGCTTTTCACCTTCCCTCTGCCCGCTTGCCCGCTTTCAGATCAGTTTCATGTTTCATAACTTCTCTTTCTGTAATCCACAACATGGCCATAGTAAATAGTGAAAACGACCCATTAAATTGCAGTACTGCATTTCCTCACACAGAGCCAACAGAAAGGATACATCCTTGAAAAAAATAGAGTAAAAGTAGGCGTGGAATAATTTTAGTAATTCCCTAAGAAATAACATCTCATTAGCAAGCAGTTAATTAAGTGTCACATAACAGAAGTGAACAATATTAAAATTTATACTCTGTATTGCTGATAGTTCAGGTAAAAAGTTTTTCTAGTGATACCTTATATTTGTGTAGTGCTTTTATAGTCCTTTACAGGGAATGCTGCACTGCTGATGTGGTCAAAAGTAAACATTTCACTTGTTCTCTGCTTTTGAGGTATAGAACAGATATAGATTCATTGTTTGAAGTGCTACTGGTATGATGGAAAACTGTGTTGTAACTCAGATGTTCAGTGGAACACACAACACATTTTTAACATTATAAAAAGTTTAGCAGCTTCCAGTTCTTTTGAACTAGAGATCTTGTATTAAAATGTTTAAAATGAATGAGGAAAACATTTTTGAACAGACATTTAAACATAAGCTTTTATTTTATAACACCTAGAAACATGTCCAGTACTGTTCTTAATATTTAATCTTACAGTATTTTGCTAGCTTCAGATGAATACAATTCTACCTCAAACCAAGAATGTTTTCTTTTCTTCTTTTTCTTTTCTTTATTATTTATTATTATTATTATTTTTTTTTTTTTTTAGGTTTGAGCTTTTTCCTTCACTGCTGTTCTGCGCTAACTGCTTTGAAACTTTCCATGCATTTTTTTCAGTAGAAGAACATCTCTGTACTGTCTCCCATTGCATATTTCAGCTGTGACAATCCCTGCACTTTGCCTATTCATTTTATCACCTGCTCACCAAAAACAATAAATACCTCTCTAATTTCTGGTTACAGATTTGCTAGTCTTCATTTTGGAAGAAGGATTTATTTCACTTTTTTTTTATTACTTTCTTTTTAGGCTTGTGGAGATCCCAAGGCCAAACCATCCTACCTTATTGACAAAAACTTGGAATCTGCTGTGAAATTCATAGTCAGAAAATTTCCTGCTGTAGAAACTCGCAACAACAATGTAAGTCATTTTGAGTTTTCAGTTACTTGATTTTATTCATCTATAGGGAAAGCAGTGGCCAGTATCCTTCTTGTAATAGTTCTTACTTTGGTTTTGATGTATGTATTATAAATATTAAGGCTATCATTACTTCTGAAACTGTGTTGTAATTTTCTTATGGGAAAGATTTTTAATTTCTTACAATTTTAAGTTGTAACAATAAGGATATAATGAATATGTATAATATCCAAATATTTCTATGACTACTTAAACTGATTTTTTGTTTTTGGTCTTACAAACTTAAGTTTCTTTTAAGGTTAATAAAAGACTTCACAGGGCTTTTATTTTTTTAGTAGTGTGTTTAGTTGTAAAATACATTCATTTATTATTTTTGTAATTGACAGAAACATTTGTGAAAAGTAGATGTGTAAGGATCATTATTATCCTCAATACTTTTCCCATGGGAAGGTTTTCTCTTGGTATTTTGAAGTGTAACATTCAGAATCTTTACATATATTTTGGTAGTTCTTCATAGTTTTTTAGGGTAACACATTGTATAAAAGTACACTGCAAAATTTTAATACAGATTTTGCTGAGTTGGAGTTTTTCTACATGTCTTTTTAGTTGTGTTCATTGATTACAATCATTATCACTTTTGCTTTATGCACAAATGTAGTTTAGAAATTTCCTCTCATGATTTCCCTATTTTTGCAGTTTTTGCAAAGATGGGTTATTATCATTTTCTTTTCTCAAATCATTTGTGTTTATTGAAGATTTGTAATTAGCCTATTGATGTCACTTTTACTAAAAAATGTTTTAATGTTAAAAAGAAAAATGCCAGTTAGAGTTAATAAAATGTCTGGTAAAGTATTTCTAAAATAGTTTTTAAAAATTCTGTGTTATGTTTTTGAAAATACTGATTAGTACAGATCTTGCTTTTATTTTTAATTGAATTTGTTCCTGACTAAAAATGGATGATTCAGAATATATGTACTTCTTGAAAACATGACTCTATGGAGAAGTTGCCTTTTTTTTTAAGTTAAATTATTTGTCTCACTCATCTGAGAGCTTTTATAGTAACTCTAAGAGAGGTTTATTACAAAAATTACTGAATTTAATCCTATATATAGTTCATTCTTAAAACTCATAAATCAATCTGACATGAACACTTCAGAAATTAAATATTAAAATTTAATATGCATGTTTATGCATAGTTTTTTTATGCAACACAGTACTTCAATGTGCAGTCTTTCTTGGAAGATTACCAAGCAATATGATTAAAGCATATTCTGGTAAATAACAGTGATTTTTATGTTGTTTTTTGTTTTTGTTAATAGTTTTAATTCCCTTTACAACTTTGAAAGCGCCTAGTTGAATTTTTTTTTTTTCTCTCTCTTTTGTGGGAGGATGGGATGGTACTGGTGATTGAATTCAGGGACACTCCACCACTGAGCTACATCACCAGCCCTTTTTGTTTATGTAACAGGGTCTCATTAACTGGCCCAGTCTGGTATTGAACTTGTCTTCCCGAGTAGCTGGAATTATAAGAATATACCAGCACAGCTGTCCAAAATTGTTATTTTTAATAAAAGCCTTTATTGAGATATAATTTATATACAAGGAATAGTCAAATTATATGGTGAATTAAATTTAAATTTTTAAACTTAAAAGAAGTTTACAATAAAGACATTGCAAGTAATCCATTCATACATTTTTGCTTTGAACTCATCTGTTGCTCTTTTCACTTTCTGAAGCAGTTCTGGAAATCCTCTTTCATGAGTGTCTTTATGCAGTTTAGTAAAAAATAAGATGTGTGCTTTTCCCAAGTGCGATCCAGTGGAGAAGTGGGCTCATAGAAACACTGCTTTCAGGGGTCTGGGAAGATTGCTCAGGGGCACAAGTGCCTACCTGGCAAGTGCAAGGTCCTGAGTTCGATCCCCGATTCCACAAAAAAGGAAAAGTAATACTGCATTCAGTAGTAGAGTGACTTTGTGTGACTCTGCTCTTATCTGGTCACTTGGCTAGAGATAGTAAACATTTTGATTTGTTTTGGAACACGCAGGTAGATGCAACAGTACAACCAAAGACACAAAAGAAAACTTCAGAACTGCTTCAGAAAGTTACAAGAACAGTGGGATAAATGTGTTCTAAACGGGAGGACTATTTTGGGGAATATTAATGACAATGTGTCTTTCACCATAGCAAATTAAAAATGTATATACACCACATATATGAACATTCATTTTATTTCTTACAGTATATAATTTGCCCATTTGAAATGTACTAATCACAGAATTTTATTGAGCATAGCTTTTATACTGCACAGTTCACCCATTTGAGGTTCATGGTTTTTAGTGTATTCAATAGCTCAGTCAAATTATGTTTTTACTACCTCAGAAAGAAACTAAACCTACTTTCACTGTAAATTTCTTATCAATGCCAGTTCCTAAGGAAACAGTTACCTACTTTGTGTTCATCTCTGCCTATTGAGGAAATTTCATACAGATATAATAGTAAAATATGTGATCATAAGGTTTATACAAGTTGTAGCCTGGCGATATCAATATTTTATTTCATTGCTAACTAGTATTCCATTGTACAACTATGCCACACTTTATTCATTCATGAAACTTATGGATGTTTGGTTGATTTTTACATGTCTATTATAATTGTTACATGAAATGTTAGATGAACACTTGTGTGAATTTTTATATGTATATATATTTTAATTTCTTTTGCAAATATATACCTAGGAGTAAAATTGTTGGATTATGTGATAGTTCTGTCTCTAACTTGTAAAATTGATTGTTAGTTTTGAGTGTTAGTACTATTTGTAGTTTTACCGTGATTGTTTGCAAAGTCTTGGTATATGATCTTCACAACTGTTCCGTGTACATAATTTGTTATTTTTGACTTGCTGAAGAACTAGCTACAGTATATTTATGAAGTTTATTGATCTCAGTTTTGGTCTGGACCTGTTAAAATATTGCTGAGGGTTTCCTAGTCCATTTGGGTTAGGAAATGAGAAGTGAGGTGTTCAGTTAATTAAGTAATCAACTGTAATTTTAAGACAGATTCTTGTTGTGTAGCCTGTCCTGTGTCCTTGACTTGCTCTATAGTCCAAACAGGCCTCCAAGCCTGATCCTTCTGCCTCAGCCTTCAAAATACTGAGATTATAGGCAAATGACCTGATACCTGGGATACTATTCTGACTTCATAAAGTAGACTGATGAAAGTTTATACACTTGGGGGCCAGAGATACAGCTCATGGCATAAGTGCCTGCCTGGAGAGCACAAGGTCCTGAGTTGAAACCGCAGTACCCAGAGAGAAGAAAAAAAAAGAAAAAGAAAAAAGACTTGGCATGGCAGCATCTAGGAGGGTGCAGATTTTTGACTACTGAGTACACTGTAGAAGTGTTGCTGGAATCACAATCTTGCATGTGTTACATAACATGCTTGCTTTAGCGCAGGAATCAAGATAAGCACTATTTTCTACTTTGATTCATGTTTTATAAGTACTACTTGTCCCCAGTTTGAGAAAAGTTATTCATAAAAAATTGTTTCCTGTGGAAATTCAACTACAACTTTTTTGAAATTTCTGAAATAAGTTTTTTTGTGGTTTTTTTTTTTTTTTTTTTTTTTTTGAGATAGGGTCTCACTATATACTTGAGGCTAGCATTAAACTCACTATGTAGTCCAGGCTGCCTGAAACTCATGGTAATCTTTATGCCTCTGCCTCCCAGATGCTGGAATAACAGGTGTGTGTCACCATGCCCAACTCCTAACAATAAGTTTTTACAAAAAGTTTCATTTTCAGCCAAAATTTTCTAAATTGTTATTATCCCTTTATTCACTGCCCTGATTACCATATTTTTTAGCTTCATTAGAACCAAAGCTGCTTGCTCAAGTACACAGTGAAGAAGGGGGCACTGCTGATGGCGGGATGAGTGTGCAGTGCAGCTTCCACAGTGCCGATATAGGCGCTGCTGAGTCATGGTTACTGTCCCTTCCTGTCTGTTCAGACTTCCTTATGACTTGTCCCTGCATAGAGGAAAACCTGCTACTTCTCTGGAGAAATAAAATTACAGAAATTCCTTATATTAGCAGTTAGAAGTTATTTTGTGCAAGAAATTTTATTTAAAAGGACTTTTTAAATAAAATAATCATATGTATGTAAAACTTGTTCTACTATCCTACTGTTTTCCATATCTTTTTCTCCTTTTCTTTCTCTGTATTTACATCAGAAATCTAGTTTGCATTTTATAAAATGGTAAACATTTTGTCACGAAACTATAACTATGGACTTACCCAATATACATTTAAGTACAAAAATGTAATTAAAATTTGGGGTTTGATTGCCAGATTATTAGGAAAAAATTTAGTAAGAGACTAGTTAAATTTAGTAGTTAAATTACATTTTCAAGGAAGAAGGATGCTATCAGTAAGTTGAGCCCCACCGAGTAATACAGGCATTTTAGATTAAAGTGCGAATTATTATTGAAATAATTTGAGGGGGCCAGTGAGATGGTTCAGTAGTCTAAAGCGCCTGCTTAGGAAAGCTTAGGCAACCACAAGGACCGAAGTTTGATCCCTGGTACCACATGCTGCGCCACTCCCATCCCCAGGGCAGGCTGAGCTGGCCATTAAAAAAAAGACAAAAGAAATAATTTGAAAAGTCTGTTTTCTCTCTATATATAGATAGATACATAGATAGATAGATAGATCTATATGTCTATCGATACATGTCTATATATCTAGATATAAATTTTTTTTTTTTTTTTTTTTTTTTTGTCTTTTTGAAAGAGTTTTGCCACACACTTTAGGCTTGCCTTGAGCTAGGAGGGATCCTCCTGGATCTTCCTGGTTTAGCCTCCAGAGTGCTGGGATTATAGGCATGTGCCACCATGCCTTGCTGAAAAGTGTATTTTCTTTTTTTTTTCTAATTTAAATCACTTGAAAAAAAAAAAAAAACTGTGTATGTATGTATGGTATGTCTGGCTCAGCCTGCCCTGGGGGTAGGGCTGGCACAGTATGTGGTGCTGGGCATTGAATCTTGGTCCCTGTAATTTTCCAAGTGGTTGCTTTAGACCACTGAGCTATCTCGCTGGCCCCCAACTTTTTTTTTTTTTTTTTTTTTCAGAACCAGGGATCAAACTCAGGACCTTACACTTGCCAAGCAGGCTCTTGTATTCCTGAGCTATCTCCCAGCCCCTGAAAAGTATATTTTCAAACTAAGAATACAATTTTATGTTGTAAATAGTATCTATATATTCTCTCAAGGAGTATAGCATCATCTCATAAAGTGGGCCTTATTTAGGATAAGATCGGTATTTCATACATAATTTTTCTGTTTCCACAATCTCACAGTATGCTTGTGACTATTTGTTCCCCAAGGAATAAGTTATGTTTAATTACAGTAACTCATATTTAAAGAACTTCCAATTTACTCATCTATCTCAGTCATATGTGAGAGTAGCTAAGAACTATGGAAGAAGGTAATTCTACTCCTAGGAATCTTTTCCAGGAGAAATGAAAACACATCTGCTCAGAGACTTGTTCATAGAAGCATTCATTGTTTAGAAGAGCCCCAAACTAGAAACAATTTAAATGCCCATCAACTGATCAGTAAAGAAATGTATTATATACATTTAATTCAACATTATTCAGCAATTAAAAGGAACTGAGATAATGGTACTAAACACTGAAAATGTTAGGTGAAGAAGTCCACTGTAAAATATGGTATGTATTATGTGAGCATTTTATAGAAAATATCTAGAAAGGGGAAATTTATTGAAGCAGAGAAAAGATTGGTATTTGCTTAGAGCTAGGATTACGAGAAAGCGTTAATTGGAAATAAACGAATTTTTAGGATGATAGAGATGTTCCAAACAGAAGTTGGATAGTGTTGTTTATAACAATTAATTTACTACAAATATATGTAAATATGATTTTGAACACTTAAATAGTATCCTGTAATACAAGAAATTTATTTAGAGAAAACATTTTTTGGTTTTCCTGTGAGAAAGCTTGCTATCTCAGCATGCCCCAGGGGTAGGACCAGCACGGAAGAAGGGATCAATCCTGGCTGCTGTACTCTGTGTAAGAAGGCACTTTAGTCCACTGAGCTATCTGGCTGGCCCCAACCTAGGATTTTAAATAGTGTGCTCAGTTAGTAAAGAGAGATTTATTACTGAACCTTCTATTTTTAGGTTTTTGTTTTTTTTTTAAGGGGTGGTTTATTTTTTGCTTTTGGTACTGAGAAACAAACCCAGGGATCCCAGGTTGCTGAGCAAGCACTCTACTACTGAACCAAATCCCCAGCCCCTATGAGCTTAATATTAATCATAGTTACAGTTATATACTATTTCATGACTGGCCTGTCCAAAACTTAGTGGCTGAAAACTAACAACTTTTTATCTCTTATTCTTGATGATTTTGTGGGTTGTTTGGGCAGTTTCTTGGTAAGCTCACCAGCTGTAGGGTTGGGGCTCCTAATTGAGGAGCCCAGCTGAGTCAGCAGAGATACTGAGCCCATGTGGTGCTTGAGGCTTATTGACATTTGGCACTTAGTTAGGGCTGTATCAAGAGAGCAAAATCTGAAGTTGGAAGCCTTCTTAAGTTAAGCTACAGCCTTATAAGTGACAGAAGGACAGTAACCAAAAGTCAAGAGTGAGGAAATGGTTTACAATTCTTTTTCTCTGTCACTGTAGTGGAAATCAAACGTAGGGCTTCCTGCATGCTAGGCATATGCTATACCTCTGAGCTGCATTCTATCTCTCTCTCTTGGGTCTTGCTACCTGTGGTTTAAATGTATGATCTCCCTTCCACAGCTTCCAAAAATAGGTGGGCTTACAGGCATGCCCCACCATGTCCAGTGTGAACTTCAACTTTTAATTGAAACAGTAATTAGAGACATGAGCATGACCTTTACTAACATACTTATTTTGCCTTTCAGTTCTTTTTAAGAACCAATTTATTTTTTAGAATTAAACTAGACAGATGATTAATAATGTAAATTTGGAAAAGTCACATTAATAGAGATTAAACTAGAGGAGTTTTAGGGCCAGCAAGATGGCTCAGCAGTCTAAAGCACTTGTTTAGACAAGCGTAGGCAACTGGCAACTGCAGGGACCATGGTTCTGTCCCTGACACCATATGCTGTGCCAGCCCCATCCTCAGGGCAGGCTGAACAAGGAGTTCTTAGAAGTTTCAGCCTGTGATTGATTCAACTAGAATTAAGTCCAAGTACAGTGGTACCTCTGTGAACTTAATTCATTTCACAGTTCTGAAAAAGGCAGCACAGTCATGTTCTTGCAGGAAAGATAACTATAGTTTTGTCAGTCACCTGATGCAGAATTTGAAAATAAAAAAAAACCTTGCCAAATGGTCCTGTTTATGCACTGAATTGTTCATTAATGAAAGTATTATTGAACCGAAGTACTACTTGTTTCTAACAAAGGTAACTTTTCATTTTCTGCATTCTCAACCCCTATAACTTTTTTTTAGAAGAGTGACTTAAATACAAAATGCAGTTAGAAGAATGAAAAAAATTAATGTTTATTGAAAGTGTCAATGTTTAAATGTTTGATCAGTCTTACATACCTATGTCTGTTGATCTATACTGATTTGATGATGAAAATATGTAATGCAACCATTGTTAAATTTTTCTTGTTTTGAAGTTCTGTACTATATGTGCTCTTTTTACTTGTTACTGTTTTTTTTTTTTTTTCTATCTTTGTTTCTGCTGTTTTTACTCTTTAAAATAAAGTTTAAAATTAAAAAAAAAACAAGAGGTAACTTTAACTTTTGCTTGTCCCTCTACTATGATCTTTGTTTCACTGTCTGGCAATGTAAATGTTCAAGAGTATGAAAGAGGGCATTTGAGCTGAAATCAGATAACTTTGATGGTTTTTTATCTTTAACTAGTCTGTTTCTGTATCTGAGGAATAGTTTAAAACATTGAAATGGAAGATGTTAAAAAGCTAGGAACATAGACGGCGATGACTGTTATATAGTAGTACAGATATACCTAACTGCACAGTTAAAAATGGATTAAAGTAGCCTGGCGTGGTGGAGCACGCCTGTAATTCCAGCACTTGGGAGGCTGAGGCAGGAGGATCAGTAAGAGTTCGAGACCAGCCTGGGCTACAAAAGTGAGCCCAAGGCCAGCCTGAACTGCATAGCGAGACCCTGTCTCAAAAAGAAGAAGAAAAAAAAATGGATTAAAGTGATACATTTTATTTCATACAAGTTTTACCACAATGAAATGTACATTTTAGTCTAGTGGGTATTAAATTTAATAATGTATAGTAAATACTTTGAGGCTAGTGTTACAATAATTCCTTTAAAAGTTTTTACTGCTTGCTCTGGAAATACTGCTCATAGAATCATTTTGTATATGATAAAAGGAAAAAAAAAAAAACCTCTACAAATGATTTACAATAGGATCCTTTTTTAAAAATTACCAAGCTTTCATTAATTTAGATTTTCGGGTAATTTTGGGAGATTTGTGTATATTTGATATATGTATATTTCTTTAGTTGCTTCTCTTTATATTTTCTTATTTTAGAATGACATAATGAAATATTTTGTATATCTTGGGAAATTCAGTCAAGAAATTAAATCTCTAATATGTTTGTATATGTTAGAATACACACTCACATAAGACATGAATTTATACCTAGTGATTTTATCGGTAAAGTTTAAAATTAAGAGCCAGGCATGGTGCTGCACACATGTAGTCCCAATATTCAGCAGATTGAGGCAGGAGTATTGCTGCAAATTTGAGGCCATGTACTAAGTTCAAGGCCAGCCTCAAATACCACTCCCATGAAATGAAATATAAAATAAGATTCCGTTTTTTATTTTATTATTTTTTTTTCTGTATTTTTTAGGAAAGGATCTACAGGGTGTTCAGGGTCTCACAGCCTCCCAACAGCTGGAGCTACAGGCATGTGCACATGCCACCATGCCCAGTCTCAATCTGGGCCTCAGTGCACCCCAGGGGCAGGGCCGGCCTGGCAGGTCTGGGGATTGAACCTCCGGCCCCTGTACCTACTTGCGGGTGCTTTAATCTGTTGAGCTATTTGGCTGGCCCTCCCTTGTGATTTTTATATTGAGGATCATCTGTTACTTGTTTATATGTGCATGTATTCTAGATGGCTAGAGACAGGAAATGAGAGACTCTACCCTTATGGAATTTAAATTCAAGTTGGCATGTTAGAAGATTTTTAGGAGGGTGGCTGGCTCAGGCTACCTTAAGGGCGTGTCTGGTAAGGCATGTGGAGCTGGGGATTGACTCGTGGTCCCCTACACCTCACTGGGTTTGCCCTAGCAGGCACTTAAACAACTGAACTAACCCACAATCCTCCCTGGCATGTTAGACAAAAAAGTGAACAAACATTTTTTGAGATTGTAGGACCAGGCCATGGTGGCACACACCTGTAATCCCAGCACTTGGGAGGCTGAGGCAGGAGGATTGGTATGAGTTTAAGACCAGCCTGGGCTACAAAAAGTGAGTTCAAGGCCAACCTGAACTGCATAGTGAGACCCCATCTCAAAAAAAAAAAAAAAAAAGGTAGATTGTAGGAAGACATAGGAATCAAGATGAATCAGAAAATATCAGGAAAGGAGATTATTCTAGGTAAAAAGTGCTTATTATGCTTAACTGTGGCTTCCACAACAGAGAAGTGAGGTGAAAGGGCTATGCTGAAAAATGGTGAAGAGCATCCTATCCCAGACACGACAGAGAGCCTGTGCCAGGGCAGAGGCTCTGTGGTTGGAGACTAGCAGCAAGAGGACCAGTGTGAGAATTCCTGGATGATGATGGAGGACCATAAAAGGAGATGGAGCACTAGACAGAGGCGCAGGCTCCTATTTAGATTGTTTGTTTGTTTGTTTGTTTGTTTATTTATTTATTTATTTGGCTGGCTCATGCTGGCTTAAGGGCAGGTCTCAGGATGAAATCACTGTCCTCTGTGCCTCACTGGATTGCCCATCCAGGCATTTAAACCAGAGCTAACCTGCAGCCACCATTTAGATTTTATCTGAAGTGCTACATAAAGATTTTATATTTAGTATATGATATGAAACCATGGGAGCTTAAAACAGCGCAAAAACCTTTCTTTGAAATAATATGAGACTTAAAGAAAATTTGCAGGGGCAGTATGTTCTCATATATTAGTGTTAACATTTATATCACTGTCATAAAAATCATTGTTTTCAAGATAGAGTGCTGGATACCTTAAGATGTATATTCTGCTACTGGCTTGTGTGAAAAGAGAAGACAACAGACATACAAAGACTATTTAGACTACTGTACTAGTTTGGATGAGCGTGATTATTAGGTAGTAGCTAGGAGAGTTTCAAAAGAAATCTCAGTACTCTTATTTAAGAAAACCTGAGGGCCAGCGAGTTAGCTCAGCAGAACAAGCACCTGCTTAGTCAACTGCAGGGAGCAGATGCCATCCCTGACACCACATGCTGCACCAGTCCTGCCCACAGGAGGGGTGAAGTTCCTGAAAGTGAACTGTATTTTGTTATTTTCTAGGAAGAACAAAATGGTAGTATAATTACATACAGAAAAAAATATATTAAACTAAAGCAGTTTAAGTACAAAAGTAATAATAGAAATAGGCAAAGAAAATCTCTTTATCTTTCCTGTGTTGAAAATCAATGAGTTAGCACTGTTGGGCATTGGTGCCTTACAATTTGTCTGTCCCTTTGTTGTAAAAGAAGGACAATTAGTAAGAACTAAATTTCAGTGTTTTAGGTAACCTTTATTTTAGAAAATCTTTACATGAACAAAAATCAATTACCAAGAATGTTCAGCATAGGAATATGACCTTTGTAGTTCAAGTGCTTGTCTTTATTTTCAGATTTTACCTAAATATAGAGAAAAATCCCTAGCTGGAGATCATAATATAAATATACAAATACTTTGCCAACATGTATATGTACTTGAGGAAAAGAAAAAAAAAACCTTGAATAACCTTTAATATTAATTTACTGAGACATTCTGAGATTACTGCAAGTTACCTTTGGCTTCTACAATTGCAAGAGATGTGCAGAGTGGTGGCCATGAGCTTCCAGACATTAGTAGAACAAACTGCAGCTTGCATAACCTTGGTCATCGAGATTGCTACATATGCATTTTCCATTTCTTTTCTAAGAGCCAGCAGACAGTATAATGGGCTTTCTGTGATAAGTAGCATCCTCTTGTGTTTCCTATATGAAGGTAACACCATCATTTTCAAATACTATTTGAAGAAGAGCAATTTTTCTTTTCCTGAATATGTGCATTTTTTGGTAGGCTCTGTATATATCACATGAATATATATTTCTTTCTCTTTTTTTGCCTTTTTGAGACAGTGTCTCCTGTCTCAGCCTCCCAAGTGCTGGTATTATAAGTGTGCGGCACCATGTCCAGTTCACATGAATGTATGTTTAAGGAATTTAATAAATTAATTTTTTTAAAAAATACTACTTTCCTAATCTTTTGTAGAATATCAGCTTATTACAGACGTTTATTTTTAAGTTATTTCTAATTTCTATTTAAAATTCAAGGAAATGTTGAATTAAGAACATCTTAATTCTGAAGTTAACACCACTATTTACTCTTTTTTTTTTTTTTTTTTTTTGTGGGACCAGGGTTCGAACTCACAACCTTGCACTTGCCCAGCAGGCACTTGTGCCTCGGAGCTATCTCCCCAGCCCCTCTAGTATTTACTCTTAACCCAAGGACTAAAACATATCTTTTCCTTCCTTGTGTAGTTGAAGCCAGAGTTATAGTTTGCCTCATACATATAGGACTTCATGGGAACCTAACTATAGCTGTTAATAGAGGTGGGAGAATGTGGGAGATGCTTATAAAATGTTAAGAACAGCACTTGACACATAACGTGTGCTCAGGAAATATCTGTGTTTTTGGCAGTACCATGAGTAGTATTATAGTTACTTGAAACTGCTGTATTTTTTATTATTTTGAAGAAGTGGTCTGCCTGCTTTTGTCATTATTTACCTAACATGTAATAGACTCTCTGGCTGCCAGATGCGATGGGATGTTTTCACGTATGTTGTTTTGGTTAATTATTCATGTCAGTCTCATTTAAGGTTGAGGGCACTTAGGCTCTGGGATGTTAAATTACTTAGCCATGGTTACATGGTAAAGGGTAAGCTTTTGGCATTACCAAAACATGTCACCTAACACAGACATAAATATGAAGAAATGTATCAATATCTTTTAAGATTGCATTATAATCCTTTTATATTGGGTACATTATGTACAGAGCTGTATAATGCAAACTAGGAAGATAGTAAACTCATGTCTTAATAGTGTTGGACATAGCTATGATAAGACAGAAAGTGCCGGGCGTGGTGGCTCACGCCTGTAATCCCAGCACTTGGAGGCTGAGGCAGGAGGATTGGTGCTAGTTCGAGACCAGCCTGGGCTACAGAAGTGAGCTCAAGGCCAGCCTCAACTGCATAGCGAGACCCTGTCTCAAAAAGACAAAAAAAAAAAAAAAAAAGACAGAAAGTGAGAGCCATTATTAGAAATTGTACACATTAAGAAGGAGGAAATGTTTGTATTCAGGGAAGTTCAGTTACTGTGTAATTTCTTGAAAATGGGGTTACCATTTAAACTGTGTAAGAGTAGCGGGATCTGGATATGTATAAGTGGTGGGATTTTGATACTACAATAGGGAAACAATAGGAATGAGATATATATATAGAAAATAGTGTATGTAGTGTGTGAATGAATGTAGGGTAATTTAAATGGGAAAAGTAAATTAGGGCCAGATTGAGAGTACTTTTAAAGCATGATTAACTATTTTCAATTTGATGTGTGGTAATCATTTAGTAAATGGTTGTAGCTGGTAAACAACCTATAAATATATGATGTAGGGAACTATAATATTAAATTAAATGAGAAATTTAAATTGTACTGAGATTTTATTAGTGAAAGGGAAGATGTAAGTCATGTAAAATAGTAGAAAAAGTACTTTTTTATTTTTTGTCTTTTTGAGACAGGGTCTCGCTGTACAGTTCAGGCTGGCCTTGAGCTCAGTTATGTAGCCCAGGCTGGTCTTGAACTCTCACCGATCCTCCTGCCTCAGCCTCAGGAAAGAAAATGAGATTTCCAATCTTTGCTATCATTAAGTTTTTATATTTCAGAAGGTATTTTAAAAGGTTTTTTTAGTAAAATGTTCTTAAAAAGTGAATGTTATGTAACAGACCTAAGATGAGTTTGTCATTAATTGACCTGACTGGACCCTGAAGTCAAAGGGGGCACTGGGCACTGTTTATTACCATAGATGCACCGGAAAAATTAGAGTTAGTAAGCCAGTAACAGTCAAATGTTATACTTTGTATTTTATTTTTATGAGTCTTTTACCTGTTCTACCTTGAAATTTGAATTTTATGAATGACAGAGCACAAAAAGTGATCATGATGCCAATTATGAATGTTTAATGTTGTTGAACAAGGTAAAGATAGTGCAGTAGGTTTTTTTTTTTGTCTTTTTGAGACAGGGTCTCGCTATGCAGTTGAGGCTGGTCCTGAGCTCACTTTTGTAGCCCAGGCTGGTCTCGAACTTGCACCAATCCTCCTGCCTCAGCCTCCCAAGTTCTGGGATTACAGGCGTGAGCCACCACGCCCGGCTAGTGCACTAGGTTTTTAATGTTAAGTATTCAGAGATGGCAATTGAGACAAGCATGGTGGCATACCTGTAATCCAGTGGTTCTCAACCTTTCTAATGCCGTGACCCCGCAGTACAGTTCCTCATGTTGCGGTGACCCCAAACCAAAAAATAATTTTTGTAGATACTTCAAAACTGTAATTTTACTACAGTTATGATTCAGAATGGTTTTAGGTGACCCTTGTGTTTTGGTCATTTGACCCCCGCTGGCGTCGTGACCCACAGGTTGAGAACCACTGTTGTAATCCTAGCTTTTGGGAGGCTGTAAACAGGTAGATTACTATGAGTCCCATCTAGTAGTGAGATCCTGAATACCCTTTAGACTCTTCCCTAAAAAATACAGAAAAAAAAAGTAAAATTAAATATTCAACTGATGTTGCTAGAGTAGTGATGAATACAATTTACATAAAACAGGGTTGTTCTGAAACATGTTTCTTATGTAGCTTCACATAGAAACACTAACATATCCCTTATATCTTCATTTCCTTCACATTGTGGGGAGAAATGAGAAACTTCATTTGAAAGTCTTTCGGGACTGCAGTATTGGTGGGTTACCTTGTAATAATTGAGTATACCAGACTCATCTTGTAATTTTTATATTTATTTATTTATTTATTTATTTATTTATTTATTTTTTGTGGGACCAGGGTTCAAACTCATGACCTTGCACTTGCCAGGCAGGCACTTGTGCCTCAGAGCTATCTCCCCAGCCCCTCATCTTGTAATTTTTAAAGAATTTTTTACAGATGTTAGACTTAATGGCTGTAAATTTTTTGACTTAATAATAATGGTTCCATATAATTCCGCATGGAGGCCTTTCTTCTCTAATATGCACCATCTAACTACCAATAGCTACAGGATGGCCTCAAAAATTCTGTAGGCTTCATAGCAAGTTTGATACATTGAAGTACATTCCCATATTTTCTGGTTTTCTCACATTTTGAGTAAGTGCTTTTTAGACATTCATGTATTTGGATCAGCTACCTATATCTTACTTAAAAGGCAAGATATTTAGCAGGTCTGAGATGGGTGTAAAATTTTGCTTTTCTACCGTAACCCTAAGTAGTGTGGGTTCTGCTATTCAATAAGCCACACCCGTAATCTCAAAATTCTGGGTAGGTGGTTGGGATTCTGATAGTGCTGTTAATATAGAGCCTTAAGTACGACTGAATTCTTTCAGAAATTATATTGGTAGTTGATTTAAAAAGAAATACTATACAGGGTTGATTGAAATGGTAGATGTCTTTCACATTTTCCTCTTTCATGTCTTAACTCTATTTTTGCTTCTTTCTCATTTGTTTTTTGTTGTGGTGGTTTTTGCTTTTGTTTGATATATTATTGTTTTTGTGGTATGGTTAGGGAACCGTTACTGTATTTTATGTTTGTATCTACATTTTATTTTGCATGCGTAACGTGGCTTTGCCCGGATGTTCTTTTTGGTAAGTTACAAATTTATATAGTATATTGTTTTTTGTAGTGTAAGTTGTAATGTTTCACCTTCTTTTCTCCCACTTCTAGTATTGTGATCATGCTCATGACTTGTTTTTATTTTTTATTTTTAAAGAGCTCATTTGATAATTGTTTTTTCCTAACATTTTCCAATTTTCCTTAATAGTGAAATTTGGTACTAATCTGCTTTGATTTGTTTATAGCCTCACACTCTCAGTTGCTGATCACTTAGCAGTTGCTGTCTGGAGTATTTTGGTTTTTTTTTAAAAAAAGCCTTGATCATTTAGAAATACTCTAAAAGCTAATGCTTCCATATAGCATTCATTAAAGGAGATAGTTGTAGTGAAGTTGAGTGTTTTTATTCTTTATGAAAATACATTTTAATTTTGTTTTTACAGCAACAGCTTGCACAGCTACAGAAAGAAAAATCAGAGATTTTGAAAAACCTGGCATTGTATTACTTCACATTCGTAGATGTTATGGAATTTAAGGTATGTGTTTCAGTATGTAAAGCTTAATAGTTCAGAAGCAGATTTAATTATTCTTAGCTGTATAACTTGCTTTGACAGTTATACATAATAAAATTACAATTCTTCCATAACCAGAGTCTAAAATATATGTTATTAGTGTTTTCTGAATTTAAAATTATTGGGCTGGTGAGATAGCTCAGCATTCTAGAGCATCTACTAAGGCAAGCTTAAGCAGTGACAGGGGACCGAGGTTCTATTCCTGGCACCACATGCCCTTGGCACCAGCTTCACCTTTGGTGGGCTGAGCCAGCAAAAAAAAAAGAAAAGAAAATTACTTATATAGCACTGGGGATATGAGCACTTGTCTGGCATAGCTGAAGCCCTGGTTCAATCCACAGCACTCCCTTAAAAATTGTATGACTAGAAACTGGCATGGTGGTACACACCTGTAATCCCAGCACTAGGGAGGCTGAAAAACAGGAAGGATCACTGTACTAAATGCATTTTAAAAAATTATATGACTAGAATATTAAAATAAGTTTTTCTTTTTAGGACCATGTTTGTGAATTGCTGAATACTATTGATGTTTGCCAAGTTTTCTTTGACATTGTAAGTATCATTTTCAGAAAAATTTCTTAACTTTTTGTTCTCAAAAGAACTCAAGACCAGTTGTTCTTTTTTTGAGAAGATTTATGTAGCTAGAGTATAAAGTTTTAGTGTTGTTAATTTGACTTGTTGAATAGCTTTCACAAAAAGTAAAACTTCCCAGTGTATTTTTGTATCATGATTAAGTCTTGTACATAGTGAGATCTACATTTGGTATTTTATTTTATTTTTTATTTTATTTTTTTAATTGATTTTTTTTTTAATTCTTGTTTCAGAACCTTTGTTTGTTTTTATTCACTCATTTTTATGACCGGCTCAGCCCGCCTCGAGGGCAGGGCTAGTGCAGCATGTGGTGCCGGGGATTGAACTGCGGTCCCTGAAGCTGCCCAAGCTTCCCCAAGCAGGCTCTTTAGACCACTGAGCCATCCCGCCGGGACTCTACATTTGGTATTTTAAAAAAGGAAAGTGTCCTTTTTTTTTTTTTTCTGTAAAAGACATACTTAACAGAATTTTTGTAGTATGACAATTTGCAGATGTAGCAAGTCAAGGTGAGAAATGTCTACATTGACTTAATAGTGAAATTTTTTTTAACATACTCTATTGATAGCAAATGTTTGTTATATTATTGGTTGAGGGTTTTTTTGTTTTGTTTTGTTTTGTTTTTGTTTTGTTTTGTTTTTCCTCTTTTAAATTGTACTAGTTTGAATACAGTGGTCACAAGACTATTTGTTTTTAGTTTGTGGAGCAAGTACAAAGCTTACTTATAACTTCCAGATTGTGGGGTTTTTTTTCCCTGTGAAAAGAATTTGAATCTCAGAAATGGGAGTAAAATTTGTATAAATAGAATATTAAAGTAACTACAGCAAATTACTAGTTTTAATAGCTGCTATTTAGGAGGCTGGGGAGATAGCTCAGTGGAATAAGTGCTTGCCTGGCAAGCTCAAGGTCCTGAGTTTGATCCTTGGTGCCACCAAAAACAAAACAAAAATAACTACTATTTAAATTTTTGTGTATGTTTAAAAGTTGGACAAATAGGAAGGAATTGAACTTTATTTTTATTTTTTTTTTGTAGACTGTGAATTTTGATTTAACAAAGAACTACTTGGATTTGATTATAACCTATACAACATTAATGATACTGCTGTCTCGAATTGAAGAAAGGAAGGCAATCATTGGATTATACAACTATGCTCATGAAATGACCCATGGAGCAAGGTAGTGAAGCATTATAAAAATTTTTCTAAGAATTTCAACCTGATAACTTCCAACTCATTGAAATTTCATATATCTATTTTAAGTGATCGAGAATATCCACGTCTTGGTCAGATGATTGTGGATTATGAAAACCCTTTAAAAAAGATGATGGAAGAGTTTGTACCCCATAGCAAGGTAAGTGCTTGTTTTTAGGTATGTTATAATAGGCATAAGGTATCATTTAGGCCTGGATAAGGTGATAACATCCTTTGGGAGAAAAATTATAGGATGTGAATGACAACTATTGATGATTTTTTATCTAGTTATGAACTAGATAACTAGTTAGAGTCACAATAGTAATTTTTTTAATTTTTATTTATTTATTTTTCTTGTTTCGAAACTTTTGTTTGTCTATTTTTATGGCTGGCTCAGCCTGCCCGGAGGGCAGGGCTGGCGCAGCATGTGGTGCCGGGGATCGAACCATGGTCCTTGCAGCCACCCAAGCTTTCCTAAGCAGGTGCTTTAGACCACTGAGCCATCCTGCTTGGCCCCCAAAGAATTTTTTTTTCTTGTTTCAGAACTTTTGTTTGTTTGTTTATTTATTTATTTTTATGGCCGGCTCAGCATGCCCTGAGGGCAGGGCCGGTGCAGCATGTGGTGCCGGGGATCGAGCCGTGGTCCCTGCAGCCACATAAGCTTTCCTAAGCAGGCACTTTAGACCACTGAGCCATCCTGCCGGGCCTCCACTTGTGAAAATTCTTAAGGTACTTGTCCAGTTTAATTTCCTAGTTTAGGGGCAGGCGAGATGGTTCAACTGTCTAAAGCACCTGCTTAGACAAGCTTAGGCAACCACAGGGACCACATGCTGCTCTAGCCCCACCCCCAGGGCAGGTTGAGCCGGCTATTTATATATATATGTATGTATTTCCTTAGTTGTATTATACAGGTTGTACATCCCCAACCTGAGAAAACACAATATCCAAAATTTGAAACTTATTTTTAACAGTGAAATGACAGATATGAAAAATTGCATACTTGACTTTATGTATTGAGGGCTGCATTGAAAATAACAGGGACTTTAAGAATATTATGCAAAATAATTTTAAGTTTATATGTGTACATGAAACAAATGAATTTTTGTTGGTTTTGGGTCTCATCCTCATGTTTTACTGTGTATACGGAGATACTTCAGACTTTAAAAAAAATCTGAAGCGCTTCTGATGCCAATGTTGTTAAGGAGATACTTAACTGATAGCTACAAATTTGTTCACTTTTTTGTCTTGGAGTTCATTGAGTCATTATTTGGAAAGAGGCTAGTGGATAAAACTTTTTTTAAAAATGTATTTGGTACGGGGTCTCACTAGGCAATTTAGACTCCTAGTGGTGCTCCTGTTTTCATCTCCCCAGCACGGGGATTACAGGTGTTTGCAACCACGCCCGGTGTCAGTAGCCAGCTCAGCACACCTGGTGGCAGGGCCAGTGCCTATGTGGCCTGCAGTATACCTCCAGTGTTTGCCTAAGCAGGGGCTTGGTCCACTGAGCTGTCTCACCAGCCCACTTTTGAAGTAAAATGCCTAAGCATTGTTGAAAGTGTCAAGATTTGTCAAATGCAAACACCCTACCATCTCTCATAACTAAAGCTGTAAACAACAAATTACATCAGAATTAAGTAATTTGTTAGGAATATGGATTATTGGGATGGAGACATAGCTCAGCAGCTTAAGCATCTGTCTGGTAAGCACAAGGACCCAGGTTTGATCCCCAGTACCGAGTGTTGTGCTCGCCCTGCACTGAGGGCCACCAGAACTGGGTGTGGTAGTATAGGCCTGTAATCCCAGCACTGGGGAGGCTGAGACAGGATCATTAGGAGTCCAAGCTGTATAGTGAGACCTTGTACCCCATACATAAGTAAACAAATAAGTGATTTTTTAGAAATATAGATTATTGTTATAAGACACTCTTTGGAGAAAAGTGTGCTATGGTCTCTTAACATATTCATAATAGGGCTGTAATTGTCTTGTTTCCAACAGCTCGATTGGAACATAATATGTTACTACCAGCTTGAGCCACTGGTGATACATACATGACTGTCCATCAGGTGGCATGGGACAGGCCCATGGGGCCATATAAGCCCCCTCCCCCAACAGTCTTGGGACCGTCTTGCATGTACCACTGGGTTGCAAGCTAGCAGGAACATGTTAACACTTAGTGATATAACCCTGAAGTTTTTTTTTTTTTTCCTTTTGTAAGAACAATCAGACTAGAAACTTAACATTGCATGAAAGTATGACAGTTGATCTGTCCCCTTTTTAAGTAAACATTGTCTAGGGTACTGTAAATTTTTTTACGACCTTTAAGAAAGTAACGTGATTTCTTGAGCCAAAGTTCAAGATGTGTAATCTATGTAGCTTTTGTAGAATATATATTTTAAAAAGTGAGCTGTGATGCACCATATACAAAGAGCATGGTTGTAATTAGTTTCTTTTGTAATATTACAACACAATTAACAATTGTAGCTGAAATTTAGATAAAAAGAATTATTCCCTCCCTTGGTTTTTCTTGTTTTAGTCTCTTTCAGATGCACTAATTTCTCTCCAGATGGTGTATCCTCGAAGGAATCTTTCTGCTGACCAATGGAGAAATGCCCAGTTACTGAGCCTCATCAGTGCGCCCAGTACCATGCTGAATCCTGCACAGTCCGACACTGTATGGCCCTTTAGTTTCCTTTTGGAATGAAAAACATGACTTTTAAAAATCACTTAAGTAGTGTTGCTGCAGTCTTTTGCTGTTGTTCATTACTTTTTTTTTTTTTGTCTTTTTGAGACAGGGTCTTGCTATGCAGTTGAGGTAGGCCTTGAGCTCACTTTTGTAGCCCAGGCTGGTCTCGAACTCACACCAATCCTCCTGCCTCAGCCTCCCGAGTGCTGGGATTACAGGCGTGAGCCACCACGCCCGGTATATTTTTTATTTTTGATGTCAATAAAAACATCAAATGTGACTAATAAGTACTTTTGCTTTAAAGTTTAAAAGGATTATCTTGTCCTATCATGGCAGGAAAATTAATTTAGAACACATAGAGAAGTATAAAGGAAAAAAAAAAACACCCTAGCTGTCACCAGCTAGAGCCAAATCATCATTCTGTTTCGTTTCAGGCATTTCTTGTAAGTAGAGATACCATGGAGAAAGCATACATTTAACTGATTCTGGGGAGACAGTGTGCATCTAGGAACATACATCTTTTTTCGCTTGAATAGAACTTCATACTTTCGAAAAGTGTAAACTAATACAGGATTAAAAACATGGAGGTTGTCATTTGCCACACTGAAGACAGTTTACCAGCAGTATGTTTTAAAGACATGATTGAGGGTATACACATCTGGACTGCTCTGACTATATTCTCTTTTGATTGGAGTTTTAAGTGTATTAGAAAACTTTTATCTAATTTTTCAAATTCATTGTGGTATTTGAGCCAAGAATTAAATGTTAAGAATTCCTAGAGGGGCCGGCAGGATGGCTCAGTGGTCTAAAGTACCTGCTTAGGAAAGCTTGGGTGGCTGCAGGGACAGTGGTTTTTTCCCCGGCACCACATGCTGTGCCAGCCCTGCCGTCAGGGCAGGCTGAGCAGGCCATAAAAATAAACAAACAAAAGCTCTGAAACAAGAAAATAAATAAATAAATAAATAAATAAATAAAATGCTTTAAAAAAAAAAAGAAAAGAATTTCTAGAAGCTAGGCATAGTAGCAAAAGACCTATAATTCCAGAACTCTAGGAGACTGGAGCAGGAGGATCCCATGTTTGAGCCTAATCCTGGAAATTTAGCAGTTAAGCAAGGCTGTGTCTCAAATTTAAAAAGCCTGGAGATACAGTTCATTGGGGCTGCCTTTGGTTTAGTCCTTGGTACTGGGGAAAACAAAAAAAACCTTAGGATGAGGAGAATGATTCAGTGGCAGTTTTTAAGAGAATTTCTTTTTAACCACAAATGTGCATATTTTTCAGATGCCTTGTGAATATCTTTCTTTGGATGCGATGGAGAAATGGATTATTTGTAAGTAAAATGGGTTTGGGATTACTTCTCAGATTAATTAAAGAAAAATAGACAAAATCTCTTCTGTGGTAGTACTATGTATGCTACATGCTAAGTCTGCATTATAGATGAGGAATCTAAAGCTTAGGCCACACAGCTAGCCAGTCACACAGCAAGCTAAGGACCCATGCTAACTTAAAGCTCATGAGCTATGTACCTTATTTTCTCTTTTGAATATAATTTTCAACACTAAATTCCTGTGAAGTATTTTTTTTTAAATACCAACTCTGTTCCATTAAGGTTTTAGGTTTTAATTTACTTTATTACCTCTAATGATTCATAAATTTGGCACTTAATTGTCTGTATTTAGGAAACCACAAATTATCGGGAAGATAGATACACAGGTATAATAGAGTGAGAATTGCTAATAAGTATTTTTTTTTTCCTAGCCCTAAGCTTATTGCCAGAGGGAAATAGTTTTCAATAGTTTGTGTTGTTTAGCTTTTATAGTACTTTGTTTTTTGACTTATTGATTTGTGGGAAGAATTAGATTTCTCTCATTGTACTGTTTTTCTAGTTAGGGTAAAGGACTAATTTTTCTTTTTTTTTTGTTTTTGTTTTGTTTTGTTTTGATGTGCATTTTACTAAAATAATGAACCTGAATCACTAGAATTCTCAGAAAAGTGCAATTGTTAAAAAAAGAAAAGTAAGAGGTTGTAGTTTGGTTGTTAGATTCAGCTTAATCTGACAACTAGATTATTAGGTTTCTCCTTAGAAATCATTGTCCAATGTTGTGAAAAATTTTAACTACCTTTAATTTGTATACTTACCTGGCTCTTTGAGTAACACTTTTCAGCCTGAAGGAAGTAATTTATTAACATATACTAACTGATATTAGCCATTTTATCAAGTATATTGTTTTTTAGCCTTAACTGGTCTTGTAATAATTTTTACTTTGCTACGGTTTGTGTTATTTAATTAGAAAAAAACAAAATTGGACTATCACTAATGGACTGTCACTATCAAAAATCACTAATGGATAATGATTTCTAGTTTTTGCTTGATCAATTGAGGTAAATGTAAATGTCTTGGATAACCTTTGGCATTATATAGGTTTATTTTCTTTCAGTCTTTATCCTAAATGGAATACTAATTGCAAGGCCTTGTGTAATGAGCAGGGGAGGAATTAGGAAACTGACTACCCTAAGTGAGAATTTGTGGCTATGGACAAGACCTTCAGATTGAGGGTAGTCACATTTGTCAAAGTAAGGAATATTTACTCTCTTGAGTGTTGCTGTTTTCTTGAACTGGAACATTAACTAAAGCTAATGCAGTGGGAGGAACTGTTTCAAACTGCTTCACACCACATAGGAGCTTTTTCTTCTGAAGATATTCTGCTTTCCTTCTCTCTTTGCTCCTGGTTACTTCATAGCATTGTACCTCAACCAGTAGCAGCATCTACAGATCTCAGATATGCAGAATCTTGATTCCCACCTAAGACCTACTGTCCTCAGTAATCTGTGATTTAATAAACCTGTAGATCTGGAGCTGGGGAGATGGCTCTGAGGCACAAGTGCCTGCTGGGCAAGTGCAAGGTCGTGAGTTTGAACCCCGGTCCCACAAAAAATAAACCTGTAGATGATTCTGATGCATGGTAAAGTTTGAGAATCCCTGCTTTAGATTACAGCTATTGTGAAGATTTATGGAGAGCTTAGAATGCTGAAAATCCAGCTAGGAGTAAAGCAGATAGATACCTTATCAGTTGTCCTGTGTTCTTTTAAGTCTGCTGTTTCTGTGTTAGCTGGAGTTGGGTGACTCTTTGAGAAAGATCAATGTATCTCTGGAATTGGGGACCACTAATTCTCTCTCTCTCTCTCAAATTTTATTTATTTATGTATTTATTTATGTATTGTCTTTTTGAGATAGGGTCTCCCTATGCAGTTGAGGCTGACCTTGAGCTCACTTTTGTAGCCCAGGCTGGTCTTGAACTCACACTGATCCTCCTGCCTCAGCCTCCCGAGTGCTGGGATTACAGGCATGTGCCACCACGCCCAGCTAAGATTTTATTTTATTTTTCTTTTTTTTTTTTGTCTTTTTGAGACAGGGTCTCGCTATGCAGTTGAGGCTGGTCCTGAGC
>PVJA010024716.1:0-31555 GCA_004027025.1 Myocastor coypus | reverse complement strand
CTCCCTCCTAGATTCTTCCCTCCCTCTTCTTTCCCCTCCTCTTTTTTCACTCCTTCTCGCTTTCTGCCAAAGAGGATATTTTGTAGCCCAACAACCCATAGGCGTTGTGCTATCAGAGACAGGTAAAAAAAAAAACAGAAGTCTGTGAAATGCATGTCACAGTGTGTGGAATCCATCCAGTCTGCACGCATCATTGAGCACCTACTCTGTCCCAGGAACTGGAAATGCAGTGGTGAATACAGGGAGAGTGTAGGCTCTGCTATTATGAAGTTTTTCCTGAAATGAGGGAACAAGTTATAAGGAAGTAATACCCAAAACCAGCAACTGCTGGAAGAACATGACAGTGCGTAAAGCTTGAGAGGAGGTGGTGCTCAAGTGACCTGACCAGGGAGGTCTCTAACGCCAGGGATATAAGAATGGAACCAGCTGTGTTGGGGGTAAGGGAAGAGCATCCTAGGCAGAGGGGACCTTGGAGAGGAAGACAGTGTCCTGGTGACAGGTACAAAGGAACGTGGGCCCACGTGGCTGAAGCCTGGAGAGGAACAGGATGCCATGAGGCTCGCAGTACCACGAGACCTACTCACATGGCACCCTATCGACCAACATGAAGACCTTTGTTCTAAGCAGTGGTTCTCAACTTTTCTAATGCCGTGACCCCGCAATACAGTTCCTCATGTTGTGGTGACCCCACACCCAAAAATAATTTTGGTGGCTACTTCAAAACTGTAATTTTGCTACAGTTATGATTCGGAATGGCTTTAGGCTACCCCTGTGTTTTAGCCATTCAACCTCCACTGGGGTTGCAACCCACAGGTTGAGAACCGCTGTTCTAAGCAGAGGTTCCTGAAAAGTTTTAACGAGAGTCATGCTAGGAGCTGATTTACTGCAGGAGTAGAGGCTGCAAGACCAGAATGGAAAGGTTGCTTGGAGGGACTTGTAATGAGAAGGGCAGAAGATGGCAGCACTTGAAAAGGCGGTGAGAAGTCACTAGCTGTGATGAGACCTCAAAAGTCCCTGGTCTGCTTCTACAGAAGCTGGTCAAAACCTAAATTCATCTGTGATAGAAATAACGGCCTTACCCGTATTTTCACCCGGGATATCTTCAGTGCACACCCTGGCCCTGCAGTGGGCAGGAGAGCTTCACCAGAAAGTGAGAAAAAAGCCCAAAGCGTAGCTCCACCTGCGTGGTGAAAGCCAGGTCTCCTCCATAGGGCAAAATTCTACTAAATCCCTTTTTAAAAAATTGTTGGATTCCAGGTGTATTCAAGTCCTGTCATTGCAAAGATCAGGTCCTTTTCGGTAAGGAGTTGTGACCAGACATACCTGGAGAAGCTACAGCACATGCGGAGGTATAATAAAACACCAACAATAGCTACCTGCCGTCTAGCACCTACTAGGTCACAGACCACTTGTGCTTTATAATCTCATTTAAATCTCACACGAGATCTACGATGCAGGATTATTGTCACCATTTTATAGAGGGGCAAACTGAGTCACAGAGATATTAGATGAGAGAACTGATTACTCTGAATTTGAAGGTTCTCTTCACTAAATAGAATGGAGCTCCGCTGACTCCAAGGACAAAATCTTTACCCAGTATCCGATGGGTCGCCTGCATGGGTAGGCCACTCTTAGGAGGTGCTCCCAAGGGAAATATCCATGGTGCTGCATGTGTTGCTGATATATCTTAGCTAGGAGAGGCTTGACAGAAATCCTAGAGAGTACTACAGCTTTAACAATTGAAATGTACTGGTTGACTGGAGCCATGGTCCAGCTTTAGCTGAGAAACTATCGTCAGCATATGTGTGAACTACTTGTATGAATTTGTTCACATTCATTCAACAGTTGCTTATTGATCTATCATTGCACCAGGTACTGAAGAGAACAGAGAACAGGTCACTCCTGGCCTTCCAGGCTGCCCAGGTCAGTGGGGAACATCACCAACAAAAAACAAAATAGGGGAACTAATGACACAGAATATATGTGGAATGTGCAAGTAAGCAAATTGCAGAGCACAGAAGAGAAATGCATGAGCCAAAGCGAGATAAGGATCTAAGATCCAATTGAGCTGGACTAAAAAGGGAGACAAGCTTTGGAGAAAATAAAAAGGTGGGGAAGAATGACGGAGGCCACTGCAGAGAAGTGTTTGAAGTACTTCTAAGGAGTGCAGAACCCACTGAAAAAGGAAGCATTTGGCTGCATTGGTGCCTGAGGACTTTGTCCTCCAAAACTAAAAAGCAGTTGCCATCTAGCAGATGATGCTACTGTTAACACAGCACAGGAAAGTATTGTGACGGAATTTCTGCTATGCTTGGCAGACACGGACAACAAAATCTATGGGCATGAAGGATGTTCTTGGGAGGATCCCAGGCTCAAATTTGATTGCTCGGAAGAATGCTTCATGAAATTGTAAGCAAGAGTGGCTTAAAGACCATTCATCAATAATTGATGTTTTAGGGATGCAAAAAGAAAGCTGGACATCTCTGCATCCTCCACGCCACTCTCTCAGACAGGGGAAAGCCCAATGAGTTCTCAGTAGTGAGAACCAGTTGGATGAGAGGAGGGGAAACATGAGGAGTTTCTAGTGAAGGGAACCAGTTACAATTACTCCTCCTCTGACATTTCAAACAAACAGACAAACAAATCCAAAGCTGCTAGAGAGGAAAGAAGAAAGTGTTCAGCATGGAGTCAGAGGAAGTTTCAGAGTGAGGTGGTCATGGGCCTTTGCCTCTCAGCCTGAAAGAACCCATGTTAACTGCCAGTATAAGGAGAAAGCCTGTTAAACTTTTAACAGATGCTCATACGGATGTGTCAGTAGTTACCCAGCCAGTGGCCCCACTTGCAAACTGGAGAGCACTCAGTGTTTTCCCTATTTCTGGCAATTCATGTGGCTCAAGTAATACTAGAGTTTGTAAAACATAAAAGGCCAGTTTATCTGAGACAATACCCAATAGCTATAGAATATTAAAAAAAGATTAAACTCCATGTTTAAGAGATCTCTACTAATAGAGCTAAAAAACATTACCTTCCAGATCCTTCTGGTAATGTCTCCAAAATATTAGATGTCAAATCAATGGTATGTAAAATGGCGAGGTCCCCAGACCCTATCTTTGTCATCTTTGTTAAAGTCACCACAGTTTACTTGGTAAAAGCCATTTTGACTGTATTCATAATTATCCTGTTGATATTATTTGACCCATATATGTTTTATAGTTTCTTTGATTTATCTCCTCCAGATTCAAAGCTATATGCCTACCTAAGATAAAAATTCCTGGTGTCTATTGAGGGCCTTTAGATAGGACCTCTGGAGAGTACCTCTGACTGCTGGTTCACAACTACGACCCCTTTCAGCCTGAAGAAGCTATCAGTCATCATGCATGGTTCCCTCATGGCAGTTTGGGTTGCTTCTTCAGAGGGAGGAATGTTGTAAGCAGCTAAATTAGATAGAAATATTATAGGCAGTCAGACAGGACCAGGCCCTCAAGGACAGCATGGAAGACAAGGTGACTTTCCAACTACAGACAGGCACTCCTCCACCACCGTGGGGCAGATCTCAAGACAAGAGTAAACCAAAACAACTACATACTTCCTCAAGGATGGGCATTAGGGATTGACATTCTAAGTAGGTATCAATAACCTTGAAAGAGCCCAGTTGGGTCGCTAACCCAACCCCAAACAGGAAGAGACTGGATTTAATCTATTTTACCTGAGCAATGGTGCTTGTAATCTCATTGGTTGACCATAGCTTTGTCCCATCTCATGCCCACCTAAGCAAGTTCCCACATCCTCTCCTCTATAAAAGTCCTTGGAAGAGACAGCTTCAGGGTGACACCCACTCGGGACCCCCCCCCCCCCAGTCTCTCTTTCAGACAGGAGCTTTCTTTCTCTCAGTAAAGTGTTCCACTCATTAAATAAAAAAATTGCTCCTCCTCTGCCACATTACAGAAAGGAAGACAATGTTTGCACAAGGATGCACTTAACATATTCTGGGAAAGGTGATGGAAAGTTGGAGGAGTCCGTCTTCATCATAGGCATGAAGTACTACTTTGTGACACTATTTGAAGTATAACAAATCACTGACTTGCTAATAAGTTCTGTTCTGGGGGAACATTTGCAAGTTGGATTCAATTGTATGTGCAACAAAGTGAGTCTTACACACCTTTGATTCAAATATACAGTGTAAAACATAAAAAGCTTCAGATGTTCAACCATCTTGTCCTTGTTCTTTGGAAGTACACCAATGGCTGAATGATTCATGCTACCAGAATGAGCCAGATATACCATCTTTTTGCGTGGGTCCAATCCCACAATTATTTTCACTTTTCCTCCTGTGGTCATTGCTTTGTGCTTCCTAAGAATAACCACTACTTTACTTCTTGCTGCCAGCCATTCCTGGCTCTGACTGAGCACTGTGCACACTAATGCACTGTACAATGACACCATAGCAGCATAACTGTGAAGATGTCCGTCATCCATGTGAGCTACTTCTACGAATTTGTTCACATCTACTAATGCTCATGACGTGAGGTTCAGCCGCATCTGTGAAAGTTTCCAACTCAAATGTTCATCAAGTCAGGGACTTACTGTACAGGAGATTGAACCCAGGACTTAGGGATTGAACCCAGGGCCTTTTCACTGAGCTACATCTCCAGCCCATTTCTCATTCTTTTACTTTGAGGTAAGGTGGTTGTTATAGTTTATGTCTAGTTATCCCCCCAAAGCCTCAAGCAGTCACGGGGCAGGGACTTCTATAGATTGAGACTTGACTCATGAGTCACTGGGATTATGTGATTTAGTACTGATATAGAGTTTGAGACTTGATCCATGATCCCTGGGATTATGTGTTGTAATACTGATGGGGCTGGGACTATGGGTGTGGTCTAGGGCAGATATCCTAAGGCAGAGAGCCTGATTAGAATATAAAGAGCAACAGAGAGACAGACTAGAGCTGTTGCCTGTCTGCTCCCCTGTTTGGTCGGTTGCCTCCGTAGCAATTGTTGCTGTTCCGCCGCCATGAACTAGATGCTCTCCACCCTGTTCCACTTAGCCTTAGGCCAGCCAAATATGGACTGAAACCTCCAGTAACTGTGAGCTAATAAACCTTTCCTTCCTTCATTTTGAGTGTCAGGTATTTGTACCACCAACGAGAGAAAAGTAACTAAAACAGTGGTGCTATCAAATTGCACATATTCAATATAAATGCATTTTCACCCCAGTAATTACAATCCACATTGAGAACTCACAGATGCAGAAGGCTGGCTGTGCTTCTACTCTTTTTGTTGTTATTTTTGAGTCCTGCTGAGATCTGTTTTGTTTATGGAAGATTTTACTTTTCTATAGTTGACTGTCACAGACATGGTCATTTTAGTTTCCATCTTTGGCTTTATATTGAAAGAAACCCTTGGCATCCAATACTATAAATTGCTGGCCTATATTTCTTTCATTTTTATAGCTCTAATCTATTCTGTCTTTGTGTATGTCATAGGATAATAATCTGCTTTTATCTTTCTTTCCCAATGATTAATCAGTTTTCCCAGGATGTCTTAGTGCCTCATCCATTCTTTGAGCAATTTTAAGTGTATATGTATCATGCACTAACTATGTTATACACTGGGGTGTGGTAGATTACACTAACACAGTCTTGGCAAATATTCCAGAGCCCTCCTTGCAAGCTGTCTGACAAGACAGTAAAACATATCCTGTTGACTTTGGGTGTGGCTACATGGCTTGGATCCTTCAATGAAATTCCATCAGGATTACCCTATTTCTCTTATGACCAGAAGCTTGAGGGCCAGCAGGCTACACAAAGTACTTTTTTTCCTTCTACAGTATGATTATTTCCAAATTAGATGTTTTATCAGTGTGGTCTCATGATGAAGACATTGCAAATAAGATTCCAACTGACCTGTGATGCATATATAGCGTGAGCCACCACCACCACCCGACCACCACCAAAACAAGTAGACCTCTGTTGCAGAAGACTACAGACATTTAAAAGATCTTGTGGTCATGGCATCATCCTGACTCAGGGGTGTTTCTGGACTGTCTTTGCTCTCATAGAACTTGAATTCTTAATTAATGGGACCTTTCCCTCCTAAAGTGAAAAATTGGCATTAGCCCTTGAACAAAAGTTCTGGGTAAATAAATTAAGAAATAAATACAAGTCATTCTCTCAAAGGTTTTCCACAGTGTCTTAGTTATTTTTTACCCGTTGCTGAGACAAATACTCAACACTCAAAATGAGGGAAGGAAAGGTTTATGAGCTCACAGTTCGTGGAGGTTTCAGTCCACATTTGGCTGGCCCAAGGCTGAGTGGAACAGGGCAGAGAACATCCAGTTCATGGTGGTGGAACAGCAACAAAATGGTGGCAGAGGTAGCCAACCAAACAGGGCAGCAGAGAGCAACATTTCCAGTCTATCTCTGTCTCTTTATATTACATTCAGGCTCTGCGCCTCAGCCTCCGCCTTAAACTATACCCATACTCCCAGAAGTACTGAGACCCATAATCCCATCAGTACTAAAACCCATAATCCCAGGGATCATGGATCAAGTTTCAAACTCTAGAAGTGCCCGCCCCCTGGCTCATGAGGCTTTGGGGGGACAACTAGACATAAACCATAACACACAACATTCACTGGAGGACAACAGAAGCGTAGCATTGACCTTGTGTAGAAGCCAGGCTTGTGTCATGGTTGCTCCACTGGCAACAGAAGGGATGCTTACGGGGTATCAGTCCTTCAGCTTGGACTTAGCTTAAAGCTCCATGTCAAATAATAACATTGTATTTCCAGAAGTGGGGTAGGAAAGTGAAGAAAGGAATTTACTAGGAAAATGCTTCAAGGTAGAAGAGCAAAGAGGTAGTACCAATTTGCCACAGTCCAAGCCCCTGCAGCCCATGGGTGTGTGTACTCCTCAACCTGGCAAGAGCATCTGGAGAGGAGGCTGTGCCTCTTCCCTCAGCAAGGCCTTGAAGTGCCTCAGAGGTGCCATCAAGAGAGATGCCAGTGAGGTCCAGAAAAACATTCAAGACTGCATCTTCTCAACATTGAAACTGTTTTTATGGCCTTGTATTGAGCCAGTAATGAAAACTGATGGATTCTAGTTAGACTCACCGTTGTATATGACAAGACCTATGTCTGTTCCTCTGCCAATATTTGATGCACTCTTGAGCTCAAAGTCAGAGCACACCATACTGTTTCCAACAGCATTTCTGTACCAGCCCCCCTCACAACCACCTTCATAGCGCTGCAGAGATCAAATGAACCAGAGTTGGCTCAGTTTGCAGAAGCATGGAGACCTGGATAGCACCCAAACAGAGAGGTCATCCCAAGAACAATTGGTCCCTCACAAAACATGTTCCATATCGCATGAGAACCTCCTCAGCACAATGCAACTGGGAACAGAAGCAGCCAGAGAAATGAGGAAAGTTGGTGCCGCTTCTAACACAAGGCCTAACTTTGAAAAGTTAGAGGAAGAAACTGAGAATTCTTTGCAGTTATCACAGGAACACCTAGAATGAAAACAGAAATTTAAAAACTGCCTTAGGTCCTGCATCAGAGCAGTGGTGAGTGAGAGGATGAAAAGCAGAAAAACATCTGAGCTGTACCAAATCAAAGATATTTTCTCCATCCCCTAAATTGGAAAAACTCTCAGAGATCATAGTGTACATGTTGCTGGTTATCCATTGTAGTGATATTGAAGCTAATATTCAGCAAACTCAATATGGTTCTCATTCCATAGCTCAGGTTCAATCATTCTGAATTAATAAGTATATTAATTCACAAACTCTCAAGGAGAAGAATCCTTTCAATCTCTGTCTCAATAACTGAATGGGGGGGGGGGCAATGCCAAGAAAACAATAAGGATTCAAGTGTCTACATTATCCAGGCTGGTTGAACACACTCTATGCAGAGGTATACATGTGCCAAGGCCAACCCCAGTCTGGGCACGCTTGGAGTTACACTTCTGCCATTCTCTTCTGTGATCCTCATGGTGCCTATGTGCTGCGACAAGTAGGGTAGATTTTAAAAAAAAGGGGGGGGGGCATAGTAAAGCCAGAGCCAGAGTGAGCAAATGACAATTACTTTATCATCAAAACCAACTCTCAAGTCCTTTTCTCCAGTCTCTAACTGGCAAATTCTTTCAGAAAAATATTATGAGTACTCAGGGCTCATTGCACCAGGGAGCGAGCTATTGGAGATGCTTCTGTGGATAATCAGCTGGCCCCCAGCTGCCATAGTCAGGCTGAGTTTTTGGTGCACCTTGGGCATGGCTGACAGACTGATGACGTACGTAAGTCACCTTACATACCACCTCTTTTTAAGATTGAGAAATATAGACAGGGTCATTGAAGCTAAGTTCCACCCAAATTTCCCAAGTGATCCTTCTTGGATATTGATAAGGTTCTTCAATATGCATTCAATATTTTAAAATTTCAAGGGCTGGACTAACAGCTCAGCAGACTAAGTGCTTGCTTAGGCAAGTGCAGGGGCCAGGGTTCAATCCCCGGCACTGCATGCTGCGCCATCTCAGGTGCGTTGAGCTGGTGATGGAGTCCAGACATGGTGATGCACACCTGTTATCCCAGCACTGAGGAGGGGAAACAGAAAACAGGAGGATCACTATGAGTCAGAGCTGCATAGTGAGACCCTGCACATACACACAAACAATCAAATTATTTTCATTTTTGTCACCTAATCATTTTTGTAAAGCTTGCCATCAAAGAAATGTGATATACAACACAACTTTCTCAGTCAGATGTATGCTGAGATCTGTATCTTTGAAAGTATATTTCTCGCCTTGCTCTTTCTTATGTGCTTTTTCTCCTCCTCCTCCTCTTCTTCTTCTTCTTCTTCTTCTTCTTCTTCTTCTTCTTCTTCTTCTTCTTCTTCTTCTTCTTCTTCTTCTTCTTCTTCTTCTTCTTCTTTCCTTCCTCACTTAGCTATGGCAAAGTTCAAGTATTTCATTTGGACTACATTTCTCCCCACATTCACCAGCTATGGACCATGCAAAAAATAGATAGCGGGAGAGACAAGCTGCACTTAAGTGTTTTAGAGGGATAGCTGGGTGGGCACGAAGTCAATGGGATTGGGAAACCCCTGTTAAAACCCCTGTTCTCTGATTGCCTGAGCTCCTCTGAACACTAAGAAGGTACTGACAGTGTGTCTCAGGCCCACCAGAACCAGCTAACCGACACTGCAGTTCAGGCCCGTTTGACTTCCACAGAGCTCCTCCTTCTGACAATCCATAAAATACCAGGTCAGCGGGCTGCTGGATAAAAAATGTTCAGAAAAATATTATGAGATCTCAGTTTGCAGGTGGAGTCCGAAAATAAAATAAAGCTCATTGCTTGAAACCTTAATCCCAACTATGCTTGAACTAAGACAACGGGAAGGCTTCTTCACTTGTCTCCCACTTGATAAGGCTGAGTGCAGCAGCTATCAATTAGAACAGAGGACAAAGAGCCGGGAGGCAGCCCTGGCAGCGCCCTGGAGCCTCCCTGGCACTTTATCGACTGCTCAGCAGGGCTGTGTGGAAGACAGATGAGTCATGGGCACTGGGAAGGCAGCCGATTTGCACAAGTGCCTAGAGGACTTCATGCGGAAGCCTTCTCTTGTGTAGCAGGTACCAAGCATGGCTAAACAAGAATGTGTTTTATGAGCCCCTAGTGTCCCCTTCAGAGTCTCCTTCAGCCTGGTTAGGGGCGTTCTTAATTGGTTTTTCTAACCAGATGCATTAAATTAACTTTGACTAGAATGCCACTTAATTCAGAGAAGGAAAATTGGATTTAAATTCAGAGTTGGTACAGAATAAGCACAGGAGCCTTAACATTTTACCTCAGTACAAGGGGAAAAATGAAAGGCCAGGGACTTGGTGATTCCTGATTCAAGTGAACACAAGTTCCATTGTGTTGAGAAGCAACACACTTTTCACTTTTCAGCAAGATACTGGGGAAAAATCAAATATGCTTAGATGTTGTAAGAACATGAGGCGAGGCGTTTTAAGAAGTGGACGTGATGGTTGTTAGTCCCCCTCATTTAAAAGCACTTTCTTCTATGGAAATGGAGAAAAGAAATGATCCCAAGACTAAGAATTCTCTAGATTTCCATCTATGTCTACATCATGCCTGTAAATTGCTAGTGTCTTTGTTATATACTACTATTCCCAAGTTAAGCACAAACTTTATCTTTAAAAGTCCCAGGCCAAATCCAAACCTAGTAAACTCTCGCCTGCCTAGAATCTAAACATTCCCACAACTCAGAAGATCAGAGTAGCTCTTGTGGAGCTGTATGACGTTCATCCTAACAGGAACCAATATCCTGCACTGCCTCTTGAATCACAACCCCAAAATTAACTTCCGTTCGGTGTGGCTTGATGAGGTATGTTATATTCTAATTCAATTCCAGAGAAATCTAAGGAAATGTGAGCAAGAGGAGTTCAGAAAATAAACATCCAATGTTACTCTACCAGGTTCTCTAAACCTCAATAGTGATGTTGTGGTTTGAGCTGATTTTTCCCTATTGTGAGTAAATCTTCTTTCATTTGTTCTTGCCTCACTTTCATTCATTTTTCTTGGCATCCGGAAAGACATGGGGCTTAAAAAAAAATCAGAATCCTGCCAAGCCAGCACACATAAAGAAGAGGATCATAGACAGTTTTATATTTTTTGGATCCTAGAAGGATTGATCCAACTTAGGTGAAAAATGTCCTCAAAAACAAAGTTACACCTTGTGCTTAAAGTAGAGAGTTGTGTGGCTGTGGGCGACCATTTCAGATGTGTATCTTTTCCAAGGAAGAGCAGAAGTGCCCAGTAAAGAATGTCAGAGAGTTTGTGCTGGTGGGCAGAACGCTGTCCTGCCTGCCAGCCTCACAGTCTCCATGAGGGATCCATGAGCAGGCAAGCCTCTGCCTCAGTTTCTCAGAGAGAGGAAAGTTCACAGCTGGGCAGAGCAGGAGTGGAGGCCTTGCCCAGAGGAGAAGCCTCTTAATTTGCATCAGCCTACTTGCAAATTAGGAGATCTCAAAAGAGGTCAACGTTTTGTTGTTTCCTTTCTTTTCTCTGTAATATCATCAGATAACAGTATCAAGGCTTAAACTCCAAAGCTAGTGCAGCTGGGTTCAAGTTCTGGATTACCTTTTTCCTAGCTGTGTGGCCCTGGGCAAGTTACTTAACCTCTTTTTGCTTTAATTTCCTCATTGTAAAATGGAGATATTACCAATACCAATAATAATAATAATAATAATAATAATAATAATAATAATAATAATATAATGTTTTCTGGGATGTTTGTAAAGAAAGGGTTTGGAGCAGTGTTAGCACAACATACAGTTTCTTGCTTTTCTGAAATGCTGCAGGTTTTAAAGACTTATCCTTTAAAAGGTCAGCTTGGGCATCTTGTTCACATATGGGGGAGCAGGTGAAAGCCAATGGCAATGACTGAGGCCTCTGCCTGCCCTCCCACACCCATCTCTGGGAGAAGGCCTCTTCCACACAGCCCCTCTGCCCCTTTCCTCCTGCTCTTTTCTCTCCTCAGTCCAATCTAGATGCTGGTCAACTTCTGTCTCCCCATTGTAGACTCCAAATTCTCACTGAGCTGTGTCTCCTGTTTCTGGGTGCTCCGAAGGACATTTAACCAGATAAGAATCTTCTTGGATACCACTTAGTACTGCGGTTAGTATTCTGGTGTTCTCCTTAATCACCTAACCACAGCCGTGTGTTGTTCCTTGAAGGTCTGATAATCCCTCAGTTTCTGAGCACAGTGATTTTCCCATGGTTTCTGCTGACTTTGTTTCTTGAATGAACATATATATTTAAACATTAAAAAATCATGCATGGGCTGGAGAGATAGCTCAGTGGGCTAAGTGTCTGCTTAGGTAAGCACAAGGATCTGGATTTGATTCCCAGCACCATAAGCCATACTGGCCCTGCCCCTGGGCGCACTGAGCCAGCCATAGAGACCTGGTGTGGGAGTACATGCCTGTAATTCCGCTGCTGGCAAGGCTGAGACAGGAGAATTGCTATGAATCCGAGCTGTTTAGTCCAGTGGTTCTCAATCTTTCTAACGCTGTGACCCCACGATACAGTTCCTCATGTTGTGGTGACCCCAAGCCAAAAAATACTTTTGGTGGCTGCTTCAAAACTGTAATATTGCTACAGTTATGATTCGAAATGACTTTAGGCGACTCCTGTGTTTTGGTCATCCAACTCCCGCCGGGGTCGAGACAAACAGGTTGAGAACCACTGGCTTAGTCAGATCTCGTACCAAATACATTTTTTAAAAAATCATGCAAAAAAATAGTAGACCGAAAGGTGAGTTTTAGAGTCAGACTTAATTCTGGCTCTGGCTCTGCCTTTCTTTGCTGTAGAACCTTGGGCAGTAGTTCTGTCTGCGCTGTGTCTACTGGTCAGTGCAGTGGTGAAACCCTAACGTCTCTGTGACTGGATTGTTGTGGGATTGAATGAGGATAACGGATAGAAAGGACCTGAAATAGGTTTAGCATTTAGTAAGAATTCCATGACTGTTAACAATAGCTGATACTACTGTCTCATTACCTGCCTCATTACTATAATTGGCCTGTGTTATTTTGTTATGGGTTTCCATGCCCATGACCACTAAGTAGAAACTCTGAAGTATTCTAGTGCAACACAACACCTTTTTCAGGTGAAGATCATGGTCCTGAGTTCACTTTAAAAATCTACATATACTAGTATAGCACATTCTGCTTAAAACATGAAGGAAATAAATTTGGTATTTTAGAAATATGTTCATTAAACAAACATTTTTAAATGTTAGTTCTTGAGAAAAGTCCTTATTGGTGAGTCATTTCGCCCCCAGGCATATGACAATATAACCTGTGTGTTTACCTGTCTGAAGGCATTAAGAAGGTCACCGAGGGCAAACACTATAATAAGGGGAAAATAACATACAGAGAACATTTATCTCCAAGAGGCTAGAATTACTGACATAATCTGCCCCAAAAAGCAACTGTTTATTATAGTCAAGGTCATTTTCATATGCCAGATGTAGAAATATTCTTTTTTCTTTTCAAATTTAATTTTAGAGAAGCGTTCTTTTAAACATTGTATAATTATAATAAAAAGGACATACTGCTAAAATGATCTTTGAAAACCTGAATGTACAACAGTGGAGACCATACGATTCAAATAAATATATCATTTTGTTGGTTTAGGTTGTAGAAAGAAAAACTTCGACTGTTATATCAATCAGATCCCAGTCAGCCAACCATACTAATACTTATTTTAACAGAAAGAAAATAAAATCTGTTAACTAAGGGACTGGAAATCTGAAAAGGCAAAAAGTGAAGAAGATAAGTGAAGTAGCAGTTGTCAGAAACAATAGTCAGTCCTGTGAGGAACAAAGGGAAGGCACCAAAATTATTGCAAGGGTCAGTGACATAGCTCAGCAGACTAAGCACCTAGTTAGGCAAGTGCAGGGATTGGGGCTCGGTCCTCAATATCCCATGGCACGCCAGCGCCACCCCTGGGCACGCTGAGCCAGTGACTGAGTCCAGGCATGGTGACACACATGTGTAACCCCAGTGCTGGAGAGGCTGAAAACAGGAGTCACTATGAGTCTGAGCTGCACAGTAAGACCCTGTGCCAAGTTCATGCTAAAAAATAAAAATAAACATTGCAGTTTCACAGCCCAGACATGCACTATCATAAACTAAAACTCAGACCTCTGGAAAGAGCAGCTGTTTATCTGGTGCTGGTTTCTCTGATTTTGGTGAGTGAGTTCCATGTCCCAAGGCCACAGCTGAGGAACAAAACCAAAGCCTACAGCTGACATCTCTAAGGACACACAAGGCAGGGATGCTGACTTTATGAATGCTGGGAAAACTGCAAGCTACAGTCAACAGCTGCTACTTAATGGTGCTGCTGTCACCGTGGGATGAGAAACTCGGTTAGGGCAATGCAAGAACAGGAAACAGGGACAGGAGGTCACTCTTCCGCCTCCAGCCCTCTAGTGTATCATGCACGTAACTGGCAGAAGTAAGCCAAGGAAGCAGCTGCAAAGCGAAAAGTGTACTTGGAAAAGTCCAGCCTTCTTGATGTCAGGAAAAAGTCAAGGAAAAGGTGGATTAGAGGCTAAGACAATAACTAGCATAAGTGTCTAACGGGAGTGCTATGCTTTGTGCCTAGGTATCCCACAAAGCCTCATGCAGTCACTAGGGCAGCTTCCAGTGTTTGTGATTAATTCATGATCTAATGCTGGGATTATGGGTGTGAGTGCCACACACACCCTGGCATGGGTAGCCTGAAAATAATATAAACAAAGGAGAGAGGCTCGATAGCCACCGGAGCCACCGGAGCCACTGGAGCCACTGGAGCCACTGGAGCCACTGGAGCCACTGCAGCCACTGCAGCCACTGCAGCCACTGCAGCCACTGCAGCCACTGCTCCTCCCTTTTGGCTATTGCTTTCGCTGTTTTCCACCACCACGAACTGCTGCTCTCTGCCGAGTGCCACTTTGCCCTGGAGTCAGCCCAGGACGGACTGACACCTCCTCACGCTAAATAAACTTTTCCTTCCTTCATTTTGGGGGTCAGGTATTTTGTCCTAGCAATGAGAGAAAAGTAACTGAGACAGGAAGAAACATTTCAAAGCTTTATTATTATTTATATCCAAGCTAACGTTCTGTATCTCGTCACTCATTTGGCTATCTGCACGCTTTCTATGAAAATGGAGCTAAAAATTCATCTTACCTTAAATTGTGTTTTTAGATTGCTAGGTTTAAAATTATAGAATTTTTAAAAGTATAATAGCAGGTTATTTTTACCCTGAAAGCATACAAAAATATGATTTACTCACTGCATTTATTTTCATAAGTGGCATTTATCTTTGAGAAATGAATATATATATGCATCTGTAATTTCAAAAGATGACCAAAAGAGAACATGGAGAGCCTAATATACCCTGTAAGGGTCATTCAATAACCACAGTGAATAACTTTAGTTGTGGGCATTGCTAATGGAATCCACCTCTTACTGGAAAGCTCTGGGCTTTTATAGTTATTGTCTTTGAATTCTTAAAGGAAAGGGTTGCTGAAGGCATGAAATCCCTAAGTGAACCTGTTAAACTTTGGTTTTATTTCACCTCAAAGCAGCACTCAGAATCCACAAGGAGAGAATCTGAGATATGGAACCACACAACAGTATCCCTGCTTATGTACCTCAATCCACACAGCGATCATACAGTGACCACACTGGGATTTTTCCACTGGATAAATCATGGGTAAAACACAGTCTCTTATAAAGCTGCTGAAAGTTTAAAGGAAAAGATGTGCCTCGAAGTATAAGAAGGCTTTGAGCCTGGGTAGGTAAATTTGCTGCCAGAATCTTCCTTTATCTTCTTCTTGGGCACAGAGATTAGGGTGCCCGGCAACACCACCTTCTTGGGTTCCCTTGGAGGAATTCGTCACCCTGCGTAGGCACCCGCTGGTCTCTCGGTGTATCCCAGAGAGAAACGGCAGCAAGAATGAGGACGAGATAGACGAGAGATGAGAGCTGGGTCAGATGGTGGCCCATTTGCCTGATGGGCAAAGGACCTGGAAATCAGCAGTGGGTTCGTTTATTTATACCTTTGCAAAGTTAGTAGCCCGAGTTATAAGTTTGCCAAGTTACTAATGGCTGAAACTGTCCCAGAAGGATGCTTTTCTCAAGACTGAGGTAGCTTGACTGCTTCAGGCACTCTAGGTCTGTCTGTCCTCGCACACATGACCAAGTTCCAGCTTCAGGCTCTCTTAACAATCTCATTAGTTTCATTTCTCTCTCATGAGCTTGTGGTAACAGCAGTCCTGGGCCACGTACCACCACAGAAGTGCTCTTCTGGGCTTCTCCCCTTGCTGGGGTACAATGGCAGGGGATGACAAGCCTGACATCAAGAGCCATATGTAGAAGGTACCGTGTGTACACTTCCCTGAGTTTCTAAACAACTAAACAGAGCAAGGAAAACCCCTTGCCAGCTCCACCCACACTAAATAGGCTTTTGATCTCTGAACTTTATTAGGAAAAAAATTAAAGTTCTACTGCATTAAAGCAAACATATTTTAGCTCTACTTATTATAAAAACTTTACCACAATTGAAAACCAATGCACTGTATAGGAGGATATGAAGTAGTCCTGTTAGAGTTAATGGAAGCACTAAAATTAAGATCGTAACAACAACCAGGATTAATTGAACATGCCAAGGCATTAAGCTTCACATTAAGTGTCATTAAACCTTACTTCACAGATGAAGAAACTGAACTTTGCAGGAGTCAGGAATATCTTCCTAAATCCAAAGTTAACAAATAGCAGGACTAGAATTTGAACGCAGATATTTCTGACTACCAAGTGGGTGCACAGGGCCGGTGTGGGACAGGGTACATGAAGCACTTGGGTCTGTTGTGTGTTATCATGGCAGGCAGAGGGCAGGCATGACCCTGGCTGGGGGACATTTCCTTGGCCATAGTAATCTCATAGGAATACAGTGACTTTATTCTTCCCTCATTTAAGCCAATCTTGACTCTTGCAGTCTGAACTGCACCACCCTTTTCTCCATTATCCGTGCTACTACAGCAATGGAAACGCCCAGGAAGATGGTTTAGCTGAAGAATGTCCCTCAGGACTTCATGTGTTCACAGATGGGGTGCCTGGAAGGCACCAGGATCAGCCAGGTGTGCTGTGCGAAGGCAGGCATGGGGTTGGGCTGGCAGAGGTGGGTGCCTGGGGGAGGGTGTATCGGCCCGCCCTGGCTTCTGCCTTCTCTCCCTGCTCCTTTTCACCCTGCTATGAGCCGCTGTCCTCCGCTAGGCCCTCCCGGCACGCCCTTCCGATTGCAGAGATAGCTCACAACACCAAGACTAAAACTCTAAGCCCAAATAAACCTCCTCTCCTCCTTCAAGTTGTGGCTGCTGCCTATTTTGACCCATCAACGAGGAAACTGACCTCCAGGATTCACCATCATCAAGATATTTAGACATGAACTCTCTTCTCCGCCGATCCAGACTTCTCCCATCCCCACACTTGCTTGCAAGGAGGAGCCCAGTCTACCTAAGACACCAGGAAATAGAAGTCAAACAACAGTAACGTAAATGATCCCTCCATGAATAAAGGGCTTCAGAGAAAGGCAAAAGGGAGAGGCAGGGATGCTAGCCACAGCACGGAAGTGACAGCCAACCAGTCAAAACAAAAGCACACTATTTAGGATTACCAGCCATTACTGTTTATATCTAGATGTCCACCCAAAGCCTCTTGAGTTTGTGCTTAGGTGGGGCCTCTAGGGAGTGATAAAATCGCAAGTCCATGCTTATCAGTGTATCCATCTTTACTCTGGATTTATAATTAAATGTGATGTTGGGAGGTGAAATCTGATTGGAGGAGGTGAGTCAAGGGGGTGTGGCTTGCAACAGTCTCCCTCCTCCCTTCCTCCTATATGTCTCTCTGCTTCCTGCCTGGTAGGCCATGAGCTCTTCATCCTTTGGAGCCAGCAGACTATGAACTGAAATGTTTACAAACTGTGTCCCAAAATAAACCTTTCTTCCTTAGAGTTGTGGGTGTTCGCCATGGAAAACGTGTCTTAGCTACTTTCTCTTTGCTGAAGATTTGCATAGATAATCAAGAACTCTTGGTAAGTTCAGTTGTCTTCCTCTTTTGGATGGCCCTAGAAGAATTCAAGGTAAACAAACACACGTTGATCTGAGAAAAAGTAAAGAAAACCACACCCAGGAGCTAGAAGACATGGGAAATCAAGCAGAGCTTTGAATAGAGGAAACGGACATTGGTACAGAGTGTGGACATCGTTTCCAATGTTATCTTTGGGCTAAAATGTTTAAGTGTTAGAACTAGTCTTTTTCTTTTCTAAAAGAGAACATTTAGATCGCAGATGGTTCAGTGGCTCTCATTGGCATTCAACTGCTAGAGAAAACCTTGTGTTCAGCCTGTTGTCCTCCAAGATACTCTACTCCTCATGCAATTTGGAAGCCCACAAGCCTGCGGCACTTCCCCACTGACAGCTCCAGCCAGCAACCAGAAAGGTTAAGGTTTGTCACACCAGGAGTGCCACGGGCTTTCACAGCCAAAGGTCAGCACCAGCAGGACCTGGATCTCTGGAGTGCTGCTTCCCAGCACCCTTTCTCTCTCCCTCTCTGCCTTCCAGGCACATGGTGGATGGTACCTCCTGGCCTCCAGATGGTCCAGTGTGACCTTGTAACTGATTCTGGCCAATGAGAAGCAGAAATGACAGTACCGCTGCTGGCATAACACTTAACTCCTGATATAAGAGACTCCCAAATTATCCTCACTCCTGCCATATCAACTGGCAACATTTGAAAAGATGGGTGGGTACTCCATAAGAGGTAGAAAGAAAGAAAGAGAAACAAAAATTTATTATAAGCCACTGGGATTTTGAAGTTCTAATTATAGTATAACTTTGCCTTTTGCCTTTTGTGAGAAAGTACAGTAATTATCTTCTGGCCTTTGCACTGAGGTATATCTTGAGCCATTTTTTTTTTTAACAAGGTCTAAGTCACTAAGCCAGTCAGCCCGAGACTTCTCCTGCCTCAGCCCCCTACAATAAATAACATTCATTGTTCTGGTGTAAGCACTTCACTGTATTTTTCCAATAACCCAGCAAGATCGCTTCTTTTGCATTCTGGAGGTATAACAATACTAAAGGCCAGCCAAATAGCTCGGCAGAATAAAGCACCTGCTTAGATAGGCACAGGGTCTGGGGTTCAATCCCCAGCCTGCCGTGCCAGCCCCACCCCGGGGGGGGGGGGCACTGAGATGATTAAGAGTTGGCCGTCAGCATATACCTGTAATCCCAGATTTTGTGAGGCTGAAAACAGGAGGATCACTGTGAGTCCAAACTGTGTAGTAAGGCCCTGTAGTCCCCGTACAAAAATACATTTTTTCAAAAAAGATATTGAGCTACAGAAGTTATATGAGTTGGGTAAGATAACTTAATGACTTAACTAATGTAAAAAGTGAAACTAAACTCAAGAGGTGTGAAGTCTATCTCTAGGATCTAAGATTTAACTTCTGATCTATGTTGCCTCTTGAACAATATTATGCATTTAAATGCACCACTGTGGAAGACCTTAATAACATTTCTCATCATCAGAAACATACACACTGAAAAGTGCAGTAAAAACACATCACCATGTCAAAGTCACCATATGCCACCATCAAGTTGAACTCTTACTTGCAATTAAATGCAGCTATTTTATAAGAAGTAAAAAGTTGGCATTTGAAATAATGCTACCCCAGCTGTCATTACTTGAGCTGCTACATCACATGACAATTTATAAAAGTAATAGCATGCATATGAAATAAATAATGTTCAGTCTTGTGGCTTACTTTCTGCAAGATCTGGCTCTCCATTCTTGAAACTAGCCTTCCTGATTTACAGTCATACCTTTTTAAAAAAAATAATGAAATGGGAGTTGGAAACATTATCCATTTAGCATGTTTCCTTTTAGCTTAAACAGATTTTACTCCCTGTTCCCTGGTAATTATATATAATTAAAAAGCACAGAGGCATGTGTGTAGAGGCACAATGAAGTAATAATCTTGTGAACAGTGTCTTATTTTAACTCACCGCTGAGGGGAAGTTGCTTTTATTCAGATTAATTTGTAAAAGGGCTGATGAGAACATGACAGAGTGAGACAGAAGGGAACATGCTCTTTCCAATTGCTCTGCTCTGAAAGCATGATTAATGAAATACATCTAATTGCATAAATGCTTCAGAGTACACTTTAAAGGTTATGCTCCTGTGAAAGAGCTTTGTCTTTGAGAGGAAAGTTATTCTGTTTTTCCAAATTTTTGGCCAAGTTGGGTTGACGCTGATCATTGCCCTAAAGCAAGACCTGGCCAAGGCGCGTTGAGAGCCAGGAGCCCAGCTCTGTTCCAAGTGTAAACATCAGCTTCCATCCCTCCTGTGCCTCACACATGAAGTCTCCAAGACACGGAAGAGCGTGGTAATGTCCACTTTGCCAAGGAAACTGCTGATTTGCCCAAAAGCAAAGAACTGGACACTGTCTGTGTGTAAGGCATTGAGCTCTGTGACTCGAGGCATGCAAAGGACAAGGATAATAATGTTCCCCCAAACAATCACTCCATGCTAGGTGCAATGCTAAGCACTTGTGCAACATCATTTAGTCCTTACAACAACTCCATGAGGTCTGAGTGCTATTATCAGTACTTTTAGATTGGGTAGGAAGTCAAGGGTTATGTTAACACTGCTGAATGTGTGGATTTGAGCACTGAGAAATGAAATAAATCCTGGAAGGATGTTAGGTAGAGCTAAGACCATACCACAACTTTAAGCAGGGTAGTTGGGAAGACCTCACTAGAAAGGGACATCTACCAGTGAGCTTTTAATTAACACATAAAGAGACTATATATATTTATGAAGGACCATATTTTATTTCTATCAATGTATGTGTTGTGTAGCATATATATATATATATATATATATATATATATATATATATCAGCACAAGCATATCTGCCTTCTCAAGCATTTATCATTTTTTATAGAAAGTGACAATTTAATAAAGATTTAAAGATATTGATGGGATAGCCACAGAAACATTTGGAAAAGAAACATTTTCAGCAGGAAGAAGAGTGGGCGTGAAGGCCTTGAAGTACAAAAACACAAAACATACAGCAAGAGGGGGGAGACAAACAATGGGTGATCCATCAGTGCAGAAGAGAGCCCTGTACAGATCTATTTGATTAGTGTTGTTTTAGTGCTTTCCTGCAGTCCCAGAGGCTGCACCTAAGGTCTTCCTGATTCCTGGCTGTGCTGCATCTCTGTCTAAACTCTGAATGATAAATGCTAGTAGAGGAAGGGGATTATCTCCCACCAAGAGAATCACTTTCGGTGCCATGTAAGGGACAGACTAAAGGGCTACAAAGATGAAACAGTGAGAGAGGAGGCCAATGCCATCAAGTAGGCAGATGGCGATGTGGGATGCCCAGAATGGCAACTAGAAGTACAGAGGAAAACACAGATTCTGGATATGTTATATCTTCAAGATGGAAATAACAGACCATGTGACAGAGTATATGTGGAGCGTAAGTGTAAGACTGGGGTCCAAGATGGTTTCTGAACATTGACTTTATATTTAAAAGCATATTTAGAATTTAGAAGAAGGGCTAGTGAGAAAGCTCAGCAGACTAAGCACCTGCTTAAGCAAGCACAGGGACTGGGGTTTGATCTCTGACATCACATGCCACGATGGCCCTGCCCCAAGGCATGCTGAGTGGGCCATCCAGATTGGGAGTGATAATGCTTGCTTTTAATCCCAGTGTTGGGAAGGTGAAAACAGGAAGATCCCTAGGAGTCTAAGCTGCATAGTAAGACTCTGTACAAATATATTAAAAAAAAAAAAAAAAAGATGAGAGGTTAGAGGAAAAATAAGAAGAACAATGTTGGAAGCCAGTTTTGTTGCATTTAAATTTGAAATAGCTGCTAGACAATGCAAAGGCGATGTCAAGGAGAACAACAGTCATGAGATAAAGAAAGCTGGAAATGCACATTTCAATGTCTTTAGCATAAAGAAGACATTTGAATCCAAGGGAATGAAAGCAACCACCAGGAGTAGAGGCAAGAGAAGATGCCTAAATTTGGGGGTTTGGGATCAGGCCAAACTTTCAAGATGGGAAGATGGAGGGGAACCAGGAGAAGAGACATGAGGTTCAGTCGCAAAGGCAGGAAAAAGTCCAAGGATCCAGGAAGATGACCTGGGAGCCAAGTGGACTGGAGAAAGAGAACTATCTGGGTGCTGCCTAATTTAGTGGTTTTGGGCATAAAAAAGAGAGGATGACTGTGAAATAGCAGAATAAATTAATAAGTCTTTTATATCTCCAAGATCTCCAAGAATTCCCAAGTGTGTATGTAAATTAAACACACTGGTATTTTAAAAACGTAAATTATCCCCATTAAATTAATTTAAAAGTATTTGACTTTAAACAATTAACCAAAATTTATGAAGTAGAGCTATATGAAAAACAATAGCTCTCAAACTAATAAGTTAGAGCCCAGGCCCACATGTGAGTGAGACCACCCAGAGGCCACCAGAAACTCATTTGACCAACCATACAGGCCTTGCCTATGAGTGAGACTGCCCAGGGCCCACTGGATCCCCGTTCGACCCACAGCCCAGGTGCGTGTGACTAAGACTGCCTGAGGTCCACCAGAAACTCATTTAACCCAGAATCCAGGCCTAGCTTATGAGTGGGTCCACCTGGAGCCCCCCAGAAACTCACTGGATCCATCACCCAGGTCCAGCATGTGAGTGGAACTTCATCCACCAGACAGGCCTGGTGCAGAACTCTGCAGCAGAACTCCCTACAGAGAGGCTAGAGTCAATGCAGAACCCTGCAACAGAGCTCACAGAGAGGCTAGAGGCAAGACCCACCCACCTGATTGAGGAGCAGAACATCCTCCCAGAGTAGCACAGCAGGCTTACTTCCAAAGGCTGCAATAGGAAGAAGTGGATCTCAGCAGTCAGATCCAAGCCACAGCCACCTGAAGAAGTTTCATCTTGGTAGATCCAGACCTGTTGCTAAGGTAAGCACTCTACCAAAGCTCTACACCAAAGGTCAGAAGACAATGCTATACAAAATGACAAAGAGAAAGAGCAAAACCCATTTGTTCTGTCAGGCCTAGAGCCCACACAGAACAAATACAGGAATCAATAGCAGAGGAAAGATTGGAAATCACACACCTGAAATCTCTAAAATGATAGCATCTGGAATAAAGAAACAACTGCAGAAATATACAGAAGACATCAGATCAGAAATAATTTCTGAAGTTAAAAAAAAAACAATAACTATAATGAAAGAAGTGCTAAGTGCTTCAAAAGACAATGATAAAAAATAGAGAATAGAAAAATAATGGAATCCATAAATAAGCAATATAGGAAAGAAATAGAATGCATAAAGCAGATTCAAAATGCTATGCAAGAAATTAAAACTTGAATCACAAAATGGCAAAATCATCTGAATGAAGGTGAACATAGACTTTTAGACCTTAAAGACAGCATTGCAGCTACTGAAAAGGTAAGAAAAGATCTCTTAAAAACAACTAGATAGGGTGCAGGAAAAAATAATTCAACACTGGCAAGGTAATGCAAAGATGAACAACATAAGACTAGCAGGCATCAATGAGAAAGAAGGAGTCAATGCTAATGATATAAAAAGAATATGAGCAGAAGTAATAGCAGAAAACTTCCCCAATGTGGGGAAACAATCTGACATTCAGTAACCAAAGCATATAGACTTCTAAACAACATCAACCCAATTAAAACCACACCCAGACATATAATAAGCAAGATCCCAGAAACTCAGCACAGGAACAGTATACTAAAAGCTGCTAGAGAAAAGAAACAGATCACATTTAAAGGAAAATGTATTAGAATAATGGCAGATTTCTCTTTATAAACTATCAAGCCAAGAAGAGCATGGAACAAAGTACAAGTCTTACAAGAAAACAAATTCCAACTCAGACTGTTATACCCTGAAAAACCCTTCAGTTTAATGGAGAAGTGAAACACTTCCATGACAAAGAACAACTAAAGAATGTCATGATGATAAAACCAACCCTACATAGACTAGTAAAAGTTATTCTGGACAGGGATCAAAATGACCACAACTCCATGAATGAGAACTGAAAGAACCCATCAAATAGGGCGAACAATTAAACACAGCAGAAAAAGAGATATACAAAAGCAGTCTTTCAATTATTCTTTTGTATACGGCAACAAAATATTTCCATCAGCATATTCTACAAATGGACTTCTCCTACATTCTGAGTCATGACTCTGTCCAGTTCTACAGAGTGGCTATCAAGGAATTAGAAGTAGTTTAGTCTCACAAGTGACACCTGGACACCAGTAAACATCATGGACACTGTCTACATCCACAACATACTAGAACCTTGTACAATGTCCTATCCCCAAACTGTTAGAAGCACTGGTCACATATTTGCCATTCTAGTCTTTATGTTATGTTTTTTTCTTAGGGATTCTTTACTATCATGAAAACTTTCTCTTTGTGGATATTTTTGTATACATTAACCTATTCAAATACTATGTGAGAAGCTGGGTGTGGTGGTGCATGCTTGTAATCCCAGCACTTGGGAGACTGAGGCAGGAGGATCAGTGTGAGTTTGAGGCCATCCTGGACTACAAAAGTGAGCACAAGGCCAGCCTGAACTGCATAGCAAGACCCTGTCTGAAAAAAAAAAGACACAAAACAACACAAAAGCAAATACTATGTGAGTACTCTGAATTGATCACAAATTCATGATACACAACATCCTGGCCTCTTAGTTGGACTCATGAGTTAATTTTAATTTTGGAATTTTGTTTTGAAATATTTAATTTTTAATTAATACTTAGTTAATTTTCTGAATATTGTTTAATTTTATTTTTGTTTTATGATTTATACTGTATCTTTGACTTACAATCAACTTATAAGACACGGTATGATATTTTCTCCTAGCATTAGGAATTTTAAGAAGTATATTTCAGTTTTCCATTGAAAAAAATGTTGCAAAGAAAAAAAATCTAATGAGTTACAAAACTCCTCAATCTTCTTCTTCACCATCGAGTTTCCCTGCATCTTCTCATCCAGTGGTGTGAATCTGTGGCACACATGCCACCGTGGGTACCCAAAGCCCTCTCTGGGATGACATCATGAGCCGCATGAGTTGTTTTTTTCTAAGCTAAAGCCTCAGTATTTAGGTTTAAACTCAGTGTTGGCATTTTGAAATAAAACAGTGGGTAGGAGGTTGCAGTTGGGGCACTCAGTCTCTGAAAGGATGGCCGTCACTGTTCTAGCCATGTAACCGATCTTCTGGTGCCTGTGGAGCTTGAAGAGAAAAGTATTTGCTTTCTTAGTGTCAGGATCATCACAGGGTTGAACCTGCAGTCTCTCTACCACCTCTAGAGAGTCAAAGACCAAAATGAGACTGCATTCCTACTGCCCCCCCCCTTAGGTAGTGTCATCTTGAGTCTAGTGACTTTCAACTTTGCATAATAGCCTCCACTTATCTAGAGTTCTATGCGGAATATCATGATGTCGTGCTCATGGAGCTTAGCACTTAGGATAAGTGCATGTTGAGATGGTGGTGATGATGTATGTGTGTTAACTCACTCAGCAGACATGCTAGAAGGGCCACTTAGGCTTATCGTTTAGAGCTCAGACTTTAAACCTAAACTGCCCAGGCCCAATGTGTGAGTGAGACCACCTGGGGCCCACCAGAAACTCACTGGATCCAACACCCAGGTCAAGCATGTGAGTGGAACTTCATCTATCAGACCGGCCTGGTACAGAACTCTGCAGCAGAACTCCCTACAGAAAGCATAGAGGCAAGACCTACTCACCTGATTGAGGTTCAAATTCTAACTGGGGAAGTCTCTTAACTGCTTCTTCTTCCATTAAATAGAGGTGAGAACTGAACTGACCTCGTAAGTTTACTGTGAGGATTAAATGAGTTAGCATGTATGACGCCCCTAGAAGAGCATCAGGCACATGGTTGGTGCTTCGAGCGCTTGCTACATACAAGGAAATGTGCTGAATTCTGTGCTAACCACCAGGGAAAGGGTGGAGAACAAGACCCACACAAGGGTGCTAAGGGACCAGAAATTAAACAAGAAGACAAATATTTGAGATTATTCTAGCATATGCTTAGTATGAAGCAGACACATGACAGAAAGTAACTAGGCTTACAGAGAGGTGAGGAAAGGACTTTCAGTGACCTTAGGCCAAAGAACTACAGAGGACAGCTGGCATGTGAGGAGCTAGGGGCAAAGGAGTCCAGCAGATAAAACACAAAAGCAAAGAACTGCCTCCATAAAGATAAAATGGCCAACTTGGTCTCAGAACAGAACACACTTAATTCCATGTGGAGAATGCATATGAATCAGAAGGGCAAACAAAACAAAGGACCTTTTCACACCATGGGCAAAAGTCTTACAATGTCTAAAAGAAGTGTCTACCAGGCTTTATGCTATAGGGCAAGGGTCCTTTTAAATCAGAATAAAACTGGCCTGCAAATTTTAAGGGCAGGATTTAGGGCAAGGACCCTCCTTTCAAGCACTCTTCTCTCCCCTCATGAATATTTAATGTAATCCTTTTAAATATGTGGTTGGAATGCAGATAGGACAAGGGACAGCCAGCTTTCCCCCTACATGAAATGCCCTTCCGTTGTACCTTCCTAAGGGCTGGGGAGATAGGTCAATAGAATAAGTACATGCTTGGCAAGTGCAAGGTCCTGAGTTCAATCCTCAGTACCACCAAAAAAAAAAAACCCTTCACTGTGTACCTTCCTGTTATTGTTTATGTCTAGTTGTCCCCCCAAAGCCTCATGGAGTCACTGGGCAGGGACTTCTATAGATTGAGATTTGATCCATGATCCCTGGGATTATGCGTTTTAAGTACTTCTGGGATTATGGGTATAGCCTAAGGCGGATAGGCTGAGATGGAGAGCCTGAATGTTATAAAGAGAGACAGAGAGACAGACTAGTGCTATTGCTGTCTGCCTCCCTGGTTGGTCAGTTGCCTCTGTCATGATTGTTGCTGTTCCACCGCCATGAACTGGATGCTTTCTGCCCTGTTCCACTCAGCCTTGGGCCAGCCAAATATGGACTGAAACCTCCAGTAACTGTGAGCTAATAAATCTTTCCTTCCTTCAATTTGAGTGTTGGGTATTTGTCCCAGCAATGAATAAAGAGTAACTAAGACACTTCCTATGTGTCTCCTCTGCTTAAATTTGCTGCTTGTGCATTTTCCCACCAACTGCTGAAAAAATAACATGAATTCAGACAAAGGGATCACCTGGTCTGAACTCTGGTTGACACTGCTCTCACAGGCCAAGTGAATGGCCACTAGGAGCACACAGCTGAGGCAGACTCACGCCACTGCCTCCCTGTGCCCTCCACCCACAACCGGATGGAGGAGGAGCTACTGTCTCTCTGCCATCCCAGCCCTTTGCTTTGTTTCCCACCTGACAGCTACAGCCCTGGCAAAGAAGCCAAACAGGTTTTGAAAGAAGCTGGGACCCAGCAGAGCTGCATAGTGGGAAGTCACCTGTGTGCCCTGAGATCTGGGGCAGTGCCTACCTGGGCACTAGGAAGTCAGCCCAGGTTCCCAGGAGGTGAAGAGCATCTAGTCTAAACAGATACATCAATCTGCTCACTAAGAGAAAAAAGCTGGCTCTCGCAGTGTAATTACAGGCTGGCTGATTTATTATTCGGAACTTTGGTACATGGCAGGGGTAGTGTTCTTTGTGCCAGTTTGAGGTAATGGGCCAAAAGACAAAATACCAAGCTCTTCTGATTGGCTCCAAGAGTCCTCCTGCACAAACAGTGCTGCTGCGTATGCCAATGCGTGTGCAGGGATTAGGCCACGTGGCTTTATCTCTCTGGCAAAGCCATTTTATGAAGGAAATTACAAATCTTGATTTCTTCACAACCATTTAATAACTGGCAAGCTGCTGCCAGCTACCTAGTCTGCTGCCAAATTGAAATCACCTAAAGTGTCCATCTTTGTCAGGTTATTTGCATAAGCAACTAAACACACCCCAGATGACAGCTGCTAGGTATTTTTCTTTAAAAATATAATAACCATTTCTCTATAGCCTCAGATGCAGTCAGTGTAAGAAATTGAAGCAAGTCGTGCGAGAGACTTTTAAAAGGCTGTATGTCAGCGGGATGGTTTGGACAATTGTACTGTGCATTTCCGCTGGTCTGTGAAAAGAAGCAATTAATGCTTTAATTTTTTGTTTTATTTTTTAATTGTTTGTACTTTTTCTATTCTTAAATGCTTATGTATTTCTCTTTTCTTTCTTCTTCCAATTTTATGTGCATGTATCTGGTAATATGAATAACTGGTTGGGAGATAGCACTGTACATCAACAAATACTATGAAGTTCGTGTTACTTTGTGAAATGCTGTATCACTTATAATGTTTTCTGTTTCAATTCTAATGTTTACTCTCTTTCAAAAACATAAATATTAAGAAATAAAAAATAAATATATACAGTGCCAGTCCCCTCCCCAAAACAGGCAGAGACTGGGGTGAGGGTTGTACTTCTTCCACCTGACAGTCTGGTCTGCTTCAGCGAGTTCCTTTATTTTTGCACACCTCACTTCTCCCAGCTATGAAATGGAAGTCTTGTGTCCTGCTGGGTTTGGATAAGACCTTCTATAAGAGAGAAGCATTCAGTAAGCCAAGGATTTCCAAGTGATGGAGGTCTAGTCATGGATCCCCCAGAGCTGGAGGCTCTCAGTGACACATTTTTATGTCTTGTTTACCTTTCAATCATAATTCGAACATTAATATCGCTGCACTCCATGTTAGTTAAAAGCCCATTTGGATGTAACCTGAGGACTCAATCTGGGATCTATGCTCAGGCTCTCTTGGGACCAGGTGGTGTTCCTTGAACTTCCTGAGCTAAAGAGACCAGAAGGAAGACAGCGTGGCTATCAAGGATGTGTCCATGCCAAATGAGAGCTGCGAGGCCTGTGGGCTATACACATCAAGCTTCTGTGGGGCCAGAGCGGAGTGCCATGGATACTGTGGCCCTCGCAGCACCAGTCCTATTGCACCCCACAGGCAGAACGCCTTGCTTATAGCCAAGAACAATGGACAAAACAGTGCAATGTTTATTTGAGTTTGCAGTTCTGTAGTTTTATGTTTTGACAGGTAAAATTGTTGACTTTGTAGTTGTTTGCAAGTGATCTTTTTTTTTTTTTACTTTGTTTTTTATGTGTGTGTGTGTGCAGGGTCTCATTCCACAGCTTGGACTCCTAGTGATCCTTCTGATTTCTGCCTCCCTAATGCTGGGATTGCAGGTGTGTTCCACCAGGTCCGGACTCCATCACCTGCTCAGTGTGTCCTAGGGTGGGGCCGGTGAGGCATGCAGTGCCAGGGACCAAACCATGACCCCTGTGTTTACTTAAACAAGTACTTAGTACACTAAGCCACATTACAGGCCCTCTTTTTAAATTTTCTATAAAGGGGCCCGGCGGAATGGCTCAGTGTTCTGGGGCACCTGCTTGGGAAAGCTTGGGCGGCCTCAGGGACCGCGGTTTGATCCCCGGGCACCACATGCTGCGCCAGCCCTGCCCTTGGGGCGGGCTGAGCCGGCCATAAAAATGAGTGAATAAACAAATAAAGGTTCTGAAACAATAAATAAATAAATAAATCTTTAAAAAAAATAAATAAATTTTCTATAAAGGGTGTCTATATGCAATTTATAGTATACCTGTTATATAACTATAAAGTTATAAACTATATATGATTATAAGTGGTGTAATAGTACCTGTTTCTTGTATATTTAAGTAAAAATTTCAAAATTCTTGTATATTTAAGTAAAAATTTCAAAATTCCTACCAAGAATAGATGTCTTCAGGATTTTTTTCCTATAGAATGAGTTTATACATTATTCAATATTTATTTATTTATTTATTTATTTATTTATTTTGTATTTTGTATTTTGTATTTTAGGGAAGGTTCTACAAGAGTGTTCAGGGTCTCACTACATCAGACGCAGTAATCCACCTGTTTACAGCCTCCCAAGAGCTGGGATTGCAGATGCACGCCACCATGCCCAGTCTCAGCTCACCTTGGGGGCAGGACCAGCACAGCAGGCCCGGGGATTGAACCCCTGGCCCCTGTACCTGCTTGCAGATGCTTTAATCCACTGAGTTATTTGGTTGGCATATTGCTCAATTTTTAGAAGCCCAGTGATAGTGTGCCATGGTTAGTGTGATTGATGTAAGAAGAGAGTAAGACTTCTGTGGTGTGGGAAAACCGGCTGTAGTGCTGGTGCGTACTTTGTTACTGAAGTTATGTTGAGGAGACTACGTCCAGGGAAGATGACATCATGAAGAAGAACACCGAGAGGCTGTGGGGCTGGGTACAGCCTAGGAGGGCAGGATAATTACCCAACATATTCAAGGCCTGGGGTTCACTCTCAAAACAAACAAACAAACAAACAAACAAACAAAGCAAATGTGCAAAAAGTCTATTATTATTCAGGTAATAAAGGTATAAGTGATTTTTTTTAATTTTTTAAAAAAATATTTCAGTCATGTTTAAGATGGGTTTTATAATTGCTAAATGTACATCTGAGGGGCAAGCAGCCCCTGCAGCATAGGGCTGTAACTCGCCCTGGCAGGCTGGCTCCAGGCAGCCCAGCTCTCACTCCCAGCACTCAGGGGCCACTGCCTCGGCCTGGTTCCAGAAGATCTCCATCCTGCGCACCTCAGGTACCCGCACAGCCCTTATGTACTTCACAGATGTGATTACAGGGCAAGGTGTTTCTCTTAAAACACCTTTCTGGAAATGCTAATTCTGTTAGTACTGGTGAGTTCCAAGAAACACACACACACACACACACACACACACACACACACAGCCTGTGCTCCAAGGTGGCGGTCGCCCCCTGCAGTCTCAGCATGCCTCCACCACCGCCCCTCGCAGGTGTGAAGTGGGCCTCCGTGGGTTCTCTCCACCGTTCAGCACAGCACCTCTTTCGCCATCTCAGCCTTGGCCTCTGCCTGACCTTCCTCTGCTGGGCTGCTGAAGGTGCCTGCTTCCTCCCCCTCAGCCTCCCTTGGACAGCATGATGGGGACACTTCCTAGTGCCAGCTGTGCTCTGTGTCTAAAACCAATCTGGTTGCAAAAACCATATTGCATTGACTATACACAAATATAAAATTGTTAATATCTAAACTACCTTACATCTCAAAAATCAGTCCTTGGATGTGTGCTGCAGCACAGACAGCTTTGGAGGCTCCCGGAGCATTCTTATGCGCAACCAGGGTGGAGATCAGGGAGCCAACAACAGCACGGTGAAGGCCTGAGATGGTTACTGTGAAGAGGACTGCCTGGCATCGAATGCTGGCTCCTGCGCACACCTGCTAGCAGCACGCCCTGGAGCAACGCAATACGCTGCCACCCCTTGTTTCCTTGTTTCTATGTTTGTAAACTTGGAAGAATGCTGCCAGTGACAATTTCCATTAACGTTGATGGGAAGATTAAATCCAATCCTACCCAGGAAACACTTATAGGAGCCCAGCGCAGGCTGTTCTTACTAATAATTTTGTAGGAGCTGGGCATATAGCTTAGTGGTAGGACATTGGCCTAGCACGGACGATGTTTAGGTTTAAGGCCCAGCATGATAAAGGAATAATATTACTATGATTCATCCTCCTAGGTTTGCCTCATTCAGGGCGAATGCTAGGGTGGCAGCTTCAGAATAAAGAACCAGGGGCTCTTCTGCAGGGGTGGGTGGATCTGCTCCACAGGACGGGAGGCTGTAGGCAGAGTTTGCAAAGGTCCACCTTTTTCCAAAAACAAGATCTGACCTCTGCTGGTCTCCAGCCCCCATCAAATGCTGCAGCAGAGGTCACCTGGGAGGTAGAGGTCACCTGGGAGGTAGAGGTCACCTGGGAGGTAGAGGTCACCAGAGAGGTAGAGGTCACCTGGGAGGTAGAGGTCACCTGGGAGGTGGAGGTCACCTGGGAGGT
>PVJA010024715.1:0-31574 GCA_004027025.1 Myocastor coypus | reverse complement strand
AAAAAAAAAAAAAAAAAAAAAAAAAAAAAAAAAAAAAAAAAAAAAAAAAAAAAAAAAAAAAAAAAAAAAAAAAAAAAAAAAAAAAAAAAAAAAAAAAAAAAAAAAAAAAAAAAAAAAAAAAAAACCATCGATATTTTCTTTTTAGTTCTAGAAGACAATATCTCTCCAAGAAAACAAAAGGATAAAGAATAATGGCATAAAACCCCTAAGCCGGGCGTGGTGGCTCACGCCTGTAATCCCAGCACTTGGGAGGCTGAGGCAGGAGGATCGGTGCGAGTTCGAGACCAGCCTGGGCTACAAAAGTGAGCTCAAGGCCAGCCTCAACTGCATAGTGAGACCCTGTCTCAAAAAGACAAAAAAAAAAAAAAAAAAAAAAAACCTGTGACCTGGATCCAGGGAGCTCACAAATGCTGCTTCCTTGTTTCCTTGTTTTGTCTTCCATGTGAGCAAGGAGTATGGGATCTCACCTACAAGTGACCACCACTTCCTGCTGGTCCACATCTTCCTATCACATAGACCAGTATTTGCAAGGCAAGAAGAATTTCATTTAACCATATTCCTAACTGGTAAATACTCTCCCAAGTTCATCTTTCAGGTTCTGATCTAAATGAAATGGAAAAAAAAATAACAAAGAGAAGAGAAGGACCAACATCTTTCAAGCTGCTTTCTGGCCGTGCCTTTGAGGAGATGCCAGGCCCACACTACTGCAAGTTGCTCTTTTGTTTTCCCAGAACTTGAAGCTTAAGAAACGTTGTGCACTCACAGACAGACGTATGTCTGGCTTCAGAGTTGCACAGAGAGGAGGCTGGGAAAGAGCCATTTGTCTTAGGGCTCACAAAGCCTCTCACTTGGACTTTTTGATCTTCTCTTCAAGTGAATATAAACATATGGCCATTGCATTTGTGTGTTTTACAATCATTAACTTGTCAAATGTAAATATTTGGAATACACGACAGATTTTAAAATTTGCACATTGGGCATGCTTGCTTTTTAGTATATCACGCATCTTAAAAGAAGAATAGGATTAAAGCACCTGCAGGCAGGCACAGGGCCTGGGGGTTCAACATCCAAGCCCAGTGTGTTGGTCTCACCCCCAGGGCACACTAAAATGGTAACTGAGACTGGGCATGGTGGCGCGTGCCTGTAATCCCAGCTCATGGGAGGCTGTAAATGGGTGGATCACTATGAGTCTGATCTAATAGTGTGACTCTGAACACCCTGAACACCCTTCTCTAAAATAAAAATAGTAATAGTAATAATAATAATAATAATAATAATAATAATAATAGTAAAACAAAGAAAAGAACAACAGAAAGCAAGGGCGTTGGACCTCTTTCTGCCTCTTAGAAGCCTGCTTGGAGAAAACAGCTGATTTTCCTCATAAAGAGGCTGCTAATATTTTTTTTCTCTTTGTTGCGCTGCTTCCTCCTGCTGCTTTCCATTTTTCTGATTTCTTAGGGTCATAGGCCTCTCCTACAGGAAAATCTATGAAGTTATCAATGGCAAACATGTTATTTAGGAGAAGGAGGAGAAAAAAGAGGAGGAGAAGGAAGACGAGAGAGGGGGAGAGAGGGAGAGAGAGAGAGAGAGAGAGAGAGAGAGAGAGAGAGAGAACACAAAAAGGCCTTCTTTGGAAAAGTGAGTGGTGTTAGCAAATTTTTTAAAAAAAATTCCAAAGAAGAGTAAACAAGCCTTTTCTAGCTTTAACATTTCCCCAATGTGATGACAAAGAGACCTAAGGCGGAGCGCTGCACGTAGCTGCACCGTACGCGTGTTCTGCGATGTGCGTGTCCTCCAAGGCTTCCTGGAGTCCATTCCTTCAGCGGCTGCCCTGCATTCGTAGCCTGCATCTCACCTCTGCTTCCTTCCTTCACCCACAGAATGCTTCTTTCATGTCCCAAGCCTTTTGTCCCCTGGAAGCATCAGAATGAATGCATTATTTCTTATAAATCCAATTTCTAATTATCAGAGATTAGTAGATAGACTGCCAAGAAAGAATTAAGAAGTTGTATGTGACCAAATATGCCACATTTCCTTTTTGTTAAATTAAGTTTGCCTCCTGTTTCAGGGGCTGTAATCTCTCTGTTGATATATATCAATCTGGCTGTGCAAACTGGTTCGACATTCAAGAGATCCGTATTAGTCTTAAGGCTCTAGTTGCACTGCTTTGAAAATCCCTGAAAAGAACACAAATGGTTTAGCATCGATCCCCTGGGTCCCATTCCTGGCAGTGCATCATGGAGTGTCCTCAAGTGGAGAAGTCAAGGAGCTGGGCTTTGAACTAAAACCAAGAAGGCATTGAGAACAACCCCTAAAGCTGATATCTTTTCTCTATCCAGACGCATGAGCTATAAAGCTGTGGCCCAACTAGAGGCACGCCAAACCTCGTCCTTAGTTTCTGGACTTCCAGTATTGGCTTTGGGAATAATCCTGATTTCAAAATCTGAGGAGATTCTTGACACCTAAATGGTGCTTCTTGGGTATTATATAATGATAAAATTTTTATAAGGATAAAATCAGAGACCTATATAATATTTTTATATAGCCTGTATTGAGTAAAAGAAGTATTTGCTGTGATCAGCATGGTTAAAATAGAGGCATATAGTGATTATGTCAATATCAAAATTCTCCCTCAATTTTGACCAAATCTAAGATCAAGGATGAGTTTGCCTAAGTGCCATTGAGTATAAAAAAATAACAATGAAAATCACCCTCCACCACTGCTGAGTTTTGCTTCTCATTTTAGATTAGAGGTGGAGTGAATTGATGTGGAGTTGTTCTTATTATCACAGTTTTATTGCCTACTGCAGTACATCTGTTCCAAAATTCATATAGAAATGGCCAGACATGTCAATAAACCAGTATGTCTTGGAATTTTCATATAGTTCTCATTGCACTAAAGTCTGGCTGGAAAGCTGGTACTTTTAAAATTTACAGTCACACAGACTGAACAACATCTGGATAGCTTTGCTCTATTGCTGCTCCCGTTCCTTTAGATTTAGACTCAAGCTATGATGTGCATAAAAGGCCAACAAACCTTGTGTGTGGCAGGTGTGAGTTCAGGCTGACAAAGACCTCATATTATGTTCACTTCACAGTGGCAAAGCTTTCTACAAAGCACAGGGAGCACTGTTTCTATCTTTTCCCAAAGAATTTGGCTAAAAAGGAACGGGACAAAGTGAGGGAAAGAGGGCTTCTCTCTTTAGGAATTGGAAAGATAGAAATTGTTATCTAAACTAGTGTTCCTGAATTAATTATCTCTCATCACATTCCTTGATGATTTGCATAAGATAAATGTGTGTGTGTGTGTGCGCGTGCGTGCATGTGTGTGTGTGTGTGTGTGTGTGTGTGTGTGTGTGTGTGTGTGCATGCATACGTTTCCATAAAAGCAGAGAGAAATAACATGCAGGTTGCCCAACTACAAAACCCTCTTTGCAGTTGGATCAATCTCCACAATACATACTGGAATTTCTTTTCCAGCTGTTTCAATCAATGATAGATAAAACGAGAGTGAAAAATAGAATGGAGAAATTAGGAGCAAAGAAGAAAAGCAAAGCTTTGTTGGTATAGTGTATGTAGGTAGATGTCACTGTAACTAAAAATACTGGTGATAACTTCTTTCTTCCTGTGCATCTTTTTAACTCTCATTGTAAAAGCCACTGAAATCTGCTCCTCCATGAAGCACCATTAAAAGTCCTATTGGAATAGCCTTGCTTTGGTGCTCTGCTGTGGGTTTCAGGTGGGTAAAATGCTCCTTTGCAAGAATAGGTTAGATCAATCTGAATTTTCAACCTGACCTTCCCTCAACCCCTAATAACTTCCTGGTTTCTTGGTCATAGAGTGATTTATGAGGAAGAACAAAGAATGATGTGTCTATCCTAGCTGAAGGGAAACTAAGAAAACTTATTAAGGGAGGGGGCTGTGCAGATGGAACGAGTGGGAAGGGGCAAAGAGAAAATCCTAGTCACAGAATGGAGTAGCTTGGTTTCCCGGCTGCTGTAATTACCTCATCAGTAAAGAAATAAAATGTGGGAATCCATTTCATAAAAAAAATCAATGTTTTAAACAATTTGAAGAGCTCTCATAATTTTAAATCATGCTACAATGCCTGTGTTCAGAGCTGATCACCTTCAAATGGGAGGACTCCGATAATTTTCAATTGTTCTTTACCAAGATGGCTCCAAGCACCCTTCTCCTTCCAAATGGAAGTAATCTTAAAAGTATGAAGCACATGAATAATTTCAAGGAGCCCTCACACCATCCCTTGTGTTTTTATGTCCTATCTTTGTATTTTTCTCAACATTTTCAGGCAATGACTTTTCCACCTTGTATTTTTTTTTTCTTTTTTGTCTTTTTGAGACAGGGTCCCGTTATGCAGTTCAGACTGGCTTTGAGCTCACTTTAGTAGCCCATGCTGGTCTCGAACTCGCACGGATCCTCCTGCCTCAGCCTCCCAAGTGCGGGGATTACAGGCGTGCGCCACCACGCCCGGCTTACCTTGTATTATTTTTTAAAATCACAGTTGCTGATCAACTCTCAGTGGCAACCAATTCTCTTGTGTCTTTTTCTTAAGTAAAGGTAACTTTGCTCAATTCATGGTAATAGAAGTACAGGACTTTATCTAGGAATATCATCTATGGTATTTTTATTTAGCACCTACAAAAAGCAATGTAAGATCAATGAATAAGGACTTGATTATTTCTAACCTACAATGCCATAAGGAATACAGTTTTATATTGAAGTTAGGTCTCATTTACAGAGACCTTCCATAATTAAAATGCCTCAATCTTCTTCAAATTAGAAAAGCAAATTGTTACGTATCATAAGTAGGCGCTTTCCTATTTAATGACAGTCACTTGGATGATTTATGGCGCACATTATTTTATATCAAAGTACAATGAAATAGGCATTACCAAAGGTAATCTCTGTAATGTCTGAAAAGGGATCAGAAACCTCAGTGCAACAATGAATGCAGTATTTAAAATGCAAAACCCAAAGACATTATTACGGTTTTGATTTCTTACAGCACAGCTTTGCCTGATCAGTTATATTACCAGTGCTGCACAAAGGGTGTTTGCGTATGAATGCTGCTAAGATAACAGACGGGAAAAATGAAATATAAAGTCAATTTTCATGCAGAAATTGTTATCAAAGGGATGATAAAGCAAAAGTGTATAATCACAAGAAAAAAAAATTGATGAAGAACAATCTAAAACAGACCAAGCTGACTATGTCTGATTCCAGCTTTAACCCCTTGTCCTATTAAAAAATATGTCATAAAGCATTAAGATAATACATAAACACATCCAACTAGAGCACTATGTTGATTATTATTTAGACACTGCCTTCCAAAATCTCTTTTTGCAAATAGAATTGAACAGCAGCTTAAGTGCGCACATCAGGAATAGGGATGAGTTTTCATCAAGCTCAGACTCTTAACTGAAATGAAAAAAGAAATAATTGGGAGGAGGAACTCCTAAGCTGCTCCAGTGCACAATGAAATCACCAGGCCCTGAGGGGAGGAGAAACGCGCACGCATGTGAGCGTGCATCTGCATACACGCACGCAACAAAATTAGCACACAAAAGGGAAGAGTTATGAAGATGGGGAGCATTGATCTCCCTAAAGTTTGTCTTTTAAGAATAAGAAGTAAATATTGTCCAACAGCAGTCTGAACTGAAGGGCTACTCATTCGAAGAAAGGCTTCCCCGCTCGCATGTTGTTTGCCATGCAGTTTGTAAGCAGAAAGGTGGCTCTTTCGAATTCTTAAGACATCTTATTCGGGGCCTCAGAAATTAAACCGAGAACAGCAGGGAAGGGGTTTACTGTGTAACGATCGTGGCTCTAAATTCTTTAATGAGCCATTAGGAAGATGAAGGCAGGTTTAGACAGGGATGAGACGAAAGCCTTGGAAGAGAAATATGGTTTTCTGTAAAGAGCCCATGGACATTATAGGCAAAACCCAGGACCTCAGAGAGTTCTCTGCATGAAAGAATTTGCCAGGCACTTTCTTATGTCCCCTGGGCAAATCTAAACCTAGTTGCGTGAAAGCTTGGGATTTGACTGGATTTCCTAAAAGATGTCATGTCCCAGGCTCAGGTACTTGTGACTGGAAGAAAAAAAAAAAAAAAAAAAAAAGAGAGAGATAATGACAAGCAGAGAGAACAGATGCAGCTGACCCCTGGATTCCCAACCACTTGGTGTCTTAACACACACCTCTCCCCTTAAGGGATGATTCCAGGGAAGAGAGGGGCAATTCTACCATGGATTGGTGACTGATAACTGAAAACTTTGGCTCAGGGTTTGCTCCCTAATGACAAGAGTTGACGGGGCAGTATGAAAAGTCAGAGAGGAAAATGCAAAAATCACAGATGTCAGAAGGTCAAGGGTACATGTCTCTGTAAACAGCGATCAGACCAAATTTACTCAAAAACAGACCTGCAGAAAATCCTGAATAAAGTCTTCTGCCTGGGAGATGGAACAGAGGGACAATGATCTGCATAGACTTAGAGTCACAAGGTGATTCGAAATAATAAGAAATAAAGGGCTCGCCAGGTAGCTCAGGGAATTAAAGCTCCTGTCTAGGAAGGTGCAGGGGTCGGGGATGGATCCCTGGTGTGTCATCCCAGTCCTGCCCCTGGGGTGCGCTAAGATATCAATTGAGATGGGGCATGGTCTGTAATCCCAGCACTTGGGAGGCTGAGAACAGGAGGATATCTCTCTCTCTCTCTCTCTCTCTCTCTCTCTCTCTCTCTCTCTCTCTCTCTCTCTCTCTCTCTCTTTCTCGGCAGGGGGGTGGCTTAGGACCCTGGGCTTACCAGGCAAGCATTTATTCTACTGAGTTATCTCCCTGGCCCAGGAGGATCACTATGAGTGCAATCTGTATAGTGAGACCCTGCAGACCCTGTACTAAATACATAAAGAAAAGAAAAACAACAAAAAATTAAAATACTGAAAACATATTGCAACAGAGAAGACTTTAGTACATTTTATACCTAGAAAAGCTGAAGCTGTGAGTTCTCTCATGTTCCTTATTTGTATCAGCATCTTGTGTGTTTCCGGTGTCAGTACTGACAGCATTCTTTCAGTCCCTAGTAAGTCGTCTTTCACTTTATCTCAGTCTAATCATAAAGCCTTGTCCATAGACTTCCAGTCACCTCCTGTCCACTTTGCTGTTCCAACTCTGCTGTCTAGGTCCAACTTTTTTCACTCTGTCTCTGGAAAATTGTCTTTCCATTCACAGTCATACCCTGACATCTAGCTTGCCTCCCACCCTCCCTCAATTCAACCTTTCCCATGGGAACAGAGGCGGTTTTCCTGAAAGCTCATCCTATTACACAGAGATTCTTATTTAGTAGATTCAAATTAGATCCAGGAAGTGCATGTTTTATTACTAATACTTCTTTGCTATATGAACACTCAAACTATATTATTTTCTTAATTGTAGGATTTTTGCGTAAGTTTTAGAATAAATCTACCCCTAAACATTTTCAAAAATCCAGTCCAGTATAAGATCTGTAGCTCTGAAGGACAAAGTTGAAACTCCCTAGTAAGGCAAGAAGGGCCGGAGCCGCCCAGACCCACTTGGCCAGCTCAGCTCCACACTCCCCCGCATTCTTGTCACCTCTCAACTCCTCTACAATTCCGTGTTATTTCTCACCTCTGTGGCTTCACTTTGCTGTCCCCTGCCCCTATATGTGACACCTTTCCTCCTTTGCTCTAATCCTTTTCCCTACGAAGACTATCTTGCACCCTGGCCCCATCAGAATTAAGCATAGTTCTTCTTCTGCTCCACTCAGTTTTGTTCTTCAGGTCAGATGGTCCTCCTTGGAGATTGGCAGCACCCTGAAGCAGATCAGTATAAGCTGTGCGACTGTGATTCAGTTATGATCTAGCAGAACTTTAGCATAAAAGTAATAACTGTAATAACTTTTAGTTAAGGTGACCATTTGATTTATTATCTGATTTAATAGCTAAGAGGAAGGTGCTCTATTCATAATCACTCAGGATATAAACACCTGGGACTGTACTGTGAGCAGCCATACAGTCACATGATCAGGCTATTCTTTTAGCTATATGTCCCCAAAAGATGAAGGAATTCTTTGTAACCTGGAAATTTACCCTCTGAAGGAGTGGTCATCCTCAGAGGAGATCAGGCCACAACCATCTGCTTAACAACCCCAATGTCCATCACTCCAGAAAAGGCTGGGGCAGCAAACAAGAAAGATGAGCCCACTTCATACATGTCAAAAATAACTATCAAAAATGTATTTTTTTTCTCCAGAATGGTTTACATAGGTTCAATATCCTGAAGTTCTGCATAATGCTAGAAGCATTCCATCTCCTCTGAAGGAAGCAGCCAATGTAATCCTTACCTCTTCTCTTTGGTATAGGTCTACTGTTTCTTGCTATTGAATGTTCAGAGATATGACAGACAATAAATATTTGTTACCACTCACAGTAAGTCCATATCCCTGGGTCAAGGCCTAAGGAAACAAAGAACAAGATCCTGAATCCACATATGTAATCACAATCCCCTGTGTGTAGTTCTCCTTGATAACATGGATAGCTTTTGCTTCTTTTCCCTACTAATGAAATTCTCCAGATAGTTCAAGTCTAAATTTCCTTCTAAGGTATACCTATGTCTCACTTAGGCCCTTCTTATTGTTCAAACATCTGGCAGGGTCATTCCTATCCTTCTCAATGAGATCTAAGTCAAAGCACAAGAAAGCTAGGGAGGAGCTTAGTACTCTGACACAGTGTGAGTAGAATAAGATGTACAATGCTGTCTATGATGGATTCACCCTGGCAATCCCAGGGCTCTGGGTAGCTGAGGATTGCAAATCCTAAAACAGTTTGCAAATTCGAGTCTTGGCAACTTAGCAATACTTGGTTTTAATATTTAAAAAGGGTTGTTATCTTAGTTGTTTTTCCTGTTGCTTGAACCAAATATCTGACCCCCAAAGTTAAAGAAAGAGAGGTTTATTTCAACTCAGCCTGTAGAGGCCGGCTCCAGGGCAGGGCAGCAGGGAAGAGAGGCGTGACAGGAAATGTAGCCCTTGGTAGAAGAGGAGAGAGGAAGCCAGCGACAGGCTGCCTTTTCTTCCCCTTCTGTCCCATCCACACTATGAGCTTCATGGGTCATACCTCCCGCCCGCACGGTGAGCTTCCCATTCCCCACACCCAGAGCTACGCTAAGCCAAGCAGTGGGCTACTGAGCACCACACATCCTTAAGCCCAGCATCATACACCCTAGATCTCACCACCCTGGAAAATACCCATCTGTGAGCTGGTGAGCCCTCAGGAGACATCTGGATACAAACCACAACAGTTACTGGGATGCAGCTCAGAGCAAAGGCCCTTGTTCAATCCCCAGTACCACACAAAAACACCTCAGACTCACAGGATTCATACATGGTCTTCAATTTGATGTAAATCCTGTTGCCTCACATGACGCTGAACTAAAAGCAAGTAACAACTTTAAGTTTTCATATAAACACCGTGCTGAACTATCAGTGACATTTTAGTGGGCCTGTGTTTCAATTTGTCTTTCTCTCTCAAAGGTTTGAAAGAGATAGCATATAATAATCTTGCAACGATTTCAACAAAAATAAACTAATGTTTTTGCTGGGGTCATTTTAATACTTTTTGTTTGCTTGAAACTTTAGTTTTAGTGGCTACATCTCAAATGAACTCTTGTTTTGGAATCTCAAGGGCAAATCTCTACAGCACTGTACAAAGTCACCTAAAATACTTTTCAGGCAGGCAATAGGGACAGCGAGAGGATAGGTCGCCTGCACCCAAATACAGTTAGATGGACATAAGAAGCTCTGGTGCTCTGCAGAGCAGTGGGGTGAACATAGCTTACAATAACATTATATATTTTACTATAACTAGAAGAAAGAAGCACAAAGTCTATAAGCACAAAGTGATGATAAGGCCATGGAAATCCTCATTGCCCTGATGTATAAGTTCATGGTGATGTATCACATGTTTACATTGTATCCCATAAATAAAAATAACTCAAATAAATGAGTAGTAATATCCTTGTAGGAATTTCAAGCACAGAGGCTGCCAACCATATATTCTAATGAACTCTCCTGTTTCCCTCTTTCCACAGTTTTCCTTCTCTTCTTGTGCCAGCCATACTTATATTAATTTCCACACTATGATTATTTTACAGTTTTGTAGGTATAACTTGTAAGTGCCAGAATGTGCACATCCTAATGACAAAATTGCTACAAATGAATATACCCATAGTATTGCTTTTAAAAATATATATAAATCAAAGCTGGAAGTTCCTTTATACAGAGCCTCATAAATAACTGTAGTTTTCGGGGCCCGCTGGGATGGCTCAGTGGTCTAAAGCTCCTGCTTGGGAAAGCTTGGGCAGCTTCAGGGACGGTGGTTCGATCCCCGGCACCACATGCTGCTCCAGCCCTGCTCTCGGGGTGGGCTGAGCCAGCCATAAAAATGAGTGAATAAACAAACAAAGGTTCTGAAACAAGAAAAAAAATAAATAAAATTTTAAAAAATAACTGTAGTTTTCTGTTTGTTCTCTCAGTACCTTCCCTTGGTACTGCTATACCTCATTTTAATGGCCATGTAGCATTACCTTACCTAGAAGTATATTGATTAATTATTCCCCTGCTGTTATATAATTAGATTGTTGTCTACCTTTTGCTTTCATAAAGAGCAATGTGGTGAATGTTGTGTACATGTACCTTTAAGTGTATTTGCTATTATTTCTGTAGGGCTAAGTCCAGAAATGGCACCAGATCATTTCAGTGCTAAACAAAGAGACCATCATTTACCCCCCCCCCAAAAAAAATGTGCAAAGGATTCTTCTATGAAAGTCTTCTGCTTCTGCAAGTTTTGTGTCATAAGGTGTGTTATAACACTGCGTTGTTTGTGCTGTATATGTCTCTGAACAAGCGAACAATCATTGTATGTTTTGAAGCTGATGCTGTGATTACAAGGAGTGAGAGAAGCGAAGAAAAACTTAAACCAGGGAAGGTAAAGAAGTTTCATCTTGTGGGCCGGGTCTGACAGCTTGCCAGTATTTATGTGGATTGTTGAGGTGAGAATAATCTAATGATATAAGTTGGCTCAGATATTAAGTTATAGTTGATGAGCAAAACTGGCCCAGATTTATGTAAGGAAAATTATGGTCAGGTGGTGGTCAACTTCCACATAAAAAAAAAATGAACCTTTAGTTTGAATGACATTTTTGTTACATATTTTTTTAATAATGAGAGTAACAATGGATACCTCATTACTTATGTTTTTTGAAAATTACCCAGTGAAGATTTTAGGGTAGAATCATCCTGTACCTAAAGAGAGAACATATGGAAAACCAAACTCAACTCATGGGTGAGTCTTGCCTCTTGTTCTACATCTGAGTTTTTCTTTTCATTAAAAATGAACCCATATTCTTTGAACATCCTGGTTGCACTGGTGTTAGTAGAGTTTGAAATTGATCAATTCTGTGTTAGCTCCATGTTAAGAGCTGAATTAGTCACTTGCCTGGAGGCAGCAGGTAACCCACTCTCTAGATTTTCCTTTTTTATATTCCAGGCAACCACTAGCAGGGCTATTCAATAGTGCCTGAGAGAAAATGCTAGGGGACAAGAGAGAAAAGCTTTGGTAACTACTCTAAGGAGGCTCTTTGCTCTTGCAATAGGTGTTGTGCTCTAATGGCAGGTGCATTTCATTCTAAAAAAAAAAAAAAAAAAAAAAAAGAGAGAGAGAGAGAGGAGGAGCCAAGTATGCTTGGATGTTTGCCAGAGTCAAAAGCTCCAAGTCAAGAAATTGCTGCTTTGGGAAAGGGGATACAAGGTAACAGATCTTCTACCAACCAACCATTGATTGCTATATGACATTTGTATAGAGGAATTTACTGGGTGTGCTAGTATAATTTTGGTCTCCTGATTGGGATGGATGGGTAGATAGATACATAGATGATAGACAGATGATAAATAGATATATAGATAGATAGATAGATAGATAGATAGATAGATAGATAGATACAGAGATAATTTTAAATTTTTATTTTATTCTTTCGATACAGGGTCTCACTATACGGCTTAGACGTTCAGTGATCCTACTGTATTCAGCCTCCCCATTGCTAAGATTTCAGCCATGTACCTCCACACCTGGCTTGGGGGCTGGCACACCATGCCTGCAGGGCAGCACGGCACAAGGTACTGAAGATTGAACTTGGATGCTTTTGCTTGCCAAGCAGGGATTTGTACCACTAAGCTATCCCCCCAGCTCTTGGGAGCTATTTTACTACTAAATAGAGTAGAGCATCTAAATATTTGGTTTAAGCTAAAGAATTGATCCAACCAGACCATAGTACATCTCTTTTGATTTTCTACCCAGGGATTAGAGCACATGTAACATAGGGGTTCACAGAAACCAGCTTTCTTGGGGTCAGAGGCAGGAGAAATACTAAGTCTCCTCCCTCTTGAAATCAGCTTAGGAATATACAGATTAGCCATATAAACTGTGCTAGAGAGTTTGAGTTTATTAGTGCTTGCCAGGGATTTCAAAATTATTGCTCTTATACATTCATAATCTCTTAAATTAGGAGTCAGGAAAGTGAACTAACCTGACTCTTCTGCTTGACCCCTGAGAGTGGCCGTGACATACTGAAAGGAAAGGTAAAACAATACTATTTCACTTGATTATGATTATCTGAAATTTAAATTTCAGTGTCCATCAATAAAGTTTAATCAGAACACAACCGCATGCAGTCATTTCCATTTTGTTTATGGTTGTTTCTATGCTACTGTAGGCCAGATTTCAATTCCTGTCACACAGACCAAGAGGTTCTCACAGCCAAAATTATTTGTTAACTAGCTCTTTAGAGAACAAAAATTTTCTAGCTCCTGTTCTAATACCACTGGCTTATGAGCACAGCTATGATGGTCACAAGGCCGATTGCATTTGGAATGTCGCATCCAGAATTCCCTGTCAAAAGTGTTTTCCCTGGGGCTCACAAATGTTAATCCCCTTTGTCCTTTGTCTGCTGCGTGATTCTAGAAACGCCACGATACACATTCTTATTCCCACATAACATTAATATGTCTTCATATCAGGCACCGTATATTTTATGGAATTCAAATAGCATTAGAATCATATACATAAAAGATTTTAGTATAATAATATCAAAAGTGCACATATAATTTTACTTTCCTATCACATTAACACTAAGCTACAAGAAGGCGATATTAAATAAATGTGACAAAATGATGCCAGGGTAAGATGCAAAGCTGCTCATCCCACTGCGAGCTATCATTGCCTTGCTGTGGATTCCAAAGAACAGCGTGATTGAGCTTGCTCAGTATTTTCCAGCTGCCATTGTAGTGTCTGTGACAAAAGAGGATCACTTGCCCAGATAATGTTTGTACTAGCCTTCAACAGGTTTAGTCCTCCAGTTATGGTGTCAGATCTTTCCAGAAAAGCCAAGGCATTCCAAAATCTATGACCCAACTGACGAACCTACCTTTGGTCTTGGTTTTGGCAAAAAAAATTAATTTTATTTCTGAAACCTTAAAGACAAGAGTATTTCACATATTGACTACACACATTTGTTCTTGTATTTGCCCTCAGTCTTCTCCCAAGTTCCAGACTTTGGTTTCACCCTTCCTTCAGAGCTCTGGCCTAACCCCTTCTCCACTTCGTCATAAGCTGAGACCTTCTTTTTTCCTCACTTCTGTCCCTTTAAGACATAAATCAGCCCACCTGTCTCCTCCAGTCACTCTAGATTTCTGTGTTCTCCCGCTTTTCCATCAGACCCAGGCAGTAGCCTCCATTTCTTGGTTTCTCTGCTCCTTGGATTGGAAACTGAACTCCAGCTCAAGTAGTTCAATGGACTCATGAACTGGCACCACCATACACCAGTATCTTTCAAATTCAAGTGTGCATCTTTGGCCCCACAATTCTTTAAGTTCCTGTTCCATCATTTTCTTAGCCCATGCCATTTTTTTTGTTTGTTTGTTTGTTTTTTCTATCATTCCCCATCTCTTCCCAAGCCAATCGTAGCAGAGCCTTTCTTCCAATTTTCAGCACATGGTCCCTCTTACTAAAACACTGAGAAAATCAGCTTCTCAGATACAAATCACTCAACTTGCACAATCCTTAACTGCTAACTCCCCTTTGCTCTCTTCTATTCTTGCCTCTTTCCTGCTGTTTCCATGGAAGCACTGCTCCTCACCAGTGTCCAAGGCTAATCCCTCCTTCTGTGCCAGGACCTTGCATTCTCTTGCCTCCTCACGAAGCGCCTGGGTACCCTTGGCCTCTTTTCCTGTATCACCAACTAACTAACTTCCCTCCACTAACTCAGTTCATCAATGCACCAATTCTATTATGCATTTAACATGCAAGTAAATGGTCTTCACTGGATCTCTCATTCTCTTCACCTTTCTTGCTTTTACATCTGGATCACATCGTCCTTTTCTTTTTCTTTTTACTTTAGCTCCCCTTCCTACTTTAACTTACTGCCATCTTTCTTTTGTTCTTACTGTTTTAGCTTTGATCTCTAATAGTCTTCCTGTTGGCATATTTCATGGATGCTTTTATACCCCTCACTCATACCAACTTTATTCTGTACCTGCTACTGCCAGAATACTCTGTTCGCCTTGAGATTTCTTCCCCACCTGGTGCTGAAAGCCTTGTTCACATGCAATCCCCAGGGTCTCTTCCATCTCTCTGTCTGTCCTGTCCTTGACTTATGGGGAAATTCATGCTGCTTGCTCCCCGTGTTGGTGCTGGCGTTCCCCAACTATCACCTTGACACTCTCTCTCTCTCACCACTCATACGGTCCTGTACGACTTCTGCCAAAGCCCTTCTCTCAGCTACCACTTTCAAAGTATAGACTTCTGAAATCTGTTTTCTCAGATTCTTTGCCTTTTTGTGATTCTTTGTACTCTGTAACCACACACTCAGACACACTAGGACATCTTCACGTGGATTTCCACCTAATGCCACATATTCAGCAAAGGCAAAGGCTAACCTCTCAGTCCTTAGCTTCCAAGTGGTTTCCTAGTTTGTCTGTCCCAACGCTCACATCAGAAGCTTGTAACGACTCCAGCTGCTTCCTCATAACCCACACCAAACTGCGAGGCCCTGGATGTCCTCCTTGTCTGTGTCCTTCTGTTTATTTCCACCACGATTACTTGGCTCAGGTTCTGGTTATCTTTAGCCATAATTGTGACAGAGGTTTCTTTCCTGGCCTCTTCTTTCTTATCCTATCTACCCTTCAAATTTCCCCTTAGCATGGTTACCTGTGTGATCTTACAGAACTGATGACAGTAGATCAGATATACCTCACCTGTTTAAGCCCTGCAGGTACCTGCAGCGATACTCAGAAGGATTAACCCAGCCTTGCTTGCACAATTGGCCTCTGCCTGATTCCCAGTGTCACCCTCCGCCTTGCCTCTGCCAACAGAGTATCTATCTGCTAAACTGCCTGTTACTATTCCATAGTTTCTTTGGACTTTAAGGACCTGAGAATTGCTCCAGTTGTCACTAAATAGAAGGATTTTATAGGAGTTTCATGAAAGTTGTTTATGTATAGAGATGATCTAGATAAAGAAAGTTTCCAGCAGGAGCTGTGTGTGTGTGTGTACACGTGTGTACACGTGTGTATGCAAAAGCATGTGGATGAATTTATTCATACACCCTATTCTCTACTCTCAACCAGTTGACTTCTCTGAACTTCATAACTTCATTTCTCTCTTGGCACCATGTTACCTGCACCTACTCTGAGTTAATATAATTATCTTTGTTCTCAGCCTCTTGGTTAATGGACTAGAACCTTGGCTGCCCATTTCTTAAGTTTACTTACTCTGATGGCCCAATTTGTGTCTTTGAATCTAGGGCATGTGGTTATAGAACACTGGCTGCTTGGCAGATGTCCCACCTAAGACAACTGCTTGTCACTTCTTTGGTCATCTATGGCCAGAAGACCTAATTCATATGAAGAAGCTTATTGCCCTTCAATATCAATCATCATAACTAATACTTACATAATTTACATGCTAGGCATTGTTCGTAAAGCTTTACATGAATTTATGCCAATGTTATCTTAAAAGCAATCCTAAGAAGTAGATTCTTTGATTACCACCATCACTTTACAAATGGGAAAAACAAATCAGAGTGAAGCAAGTGAACTGCTTAAGACATCTCAGGCACTCCCAGGCAGGAATCAGCCTGAAGCAACCTGTGCTCTTTGGTATGGATTCCATACTGTGGAGGCCACACAGTGCCTGCTCACTGATCAGCCGTGGAAAGTGGATCAAAGTAACAGTGATAGAAGTGGACTGAAAAAATATAGATAGAATTAATCTAAACTGCCTGAATATACTGATCCCAGTACATTAAAAAATGTAATTATGAAAATGTAATTAAGGAAATTATGGATCAGTTCTAAGGGGAGGCAAACAGAAACTGTGTGACCTGATCTTATCAGGAAGCTGGGGCCTTGGCACATGTGGAGGACAAAGGAAGATTACACTGGGATGTTCATGATATTAAACCATCAAAGGAAATGAAAACTACTGACTTGTCCCAGGATTGGCTAGATTCTCAGCTCTGACAATAGCAACACACAAGCATGCCCAGGCTTCTGAGCCACCTAACAGCCACAATATGCTGGTGACATCCCTCTGATGTCCTGCCACTGTGATGGTGTAAGGTCACAAGTGCTCTGTAAAGAAGGAGCACAGGATCAACCTGAAACCTGAATTGCTGTGACAAACCCCAGAAGAAGCAGCAGGGAACCTTGTTCTAGCGGTAATGGGCCACTGAAGAGAATTCCTTGCTGAGATCATACAGGTTTCCAGCATCAGTTTTTTGGGGACGTGTTAGGAACTTCATAATTATCATCCAAATCCAAACACCAAGTTGGAATATGAGACAAGAAAAGCAATGCAGAAGGCACACAAGGCACGTTCTCTGTCTCTGGAAAGTTGAAAGGGAGTCAAAGAAGCATAGCTTTAACTTGGTCTTTTCAGAAACACATTCAATTCCCTGGCAGTTACAGTAGACATTTAACAGCGAGCACTCCTTAGCAAAACTCAGCAAATGACTGTTCATTCTTTTCCAGGGCTAATGGAATGAGAAACACTGACCTGCAAGACCTGGCTTCCACTTTGAACCATGTCTCAGTAACTCTTTTGTTGCTGAAGCAAAATAACTCACACCCAAAGTTAAGGAAAAAAAGGTTTATTTAGCTCACAGTTAGTGGAGGTTTCAGTCCATACTCAGCTGGCTCCAAGGCAGAGTGGCACATGGCAGAGGGTGGCTGTTCATGGAAGCAGAAAATAGCAAAACAGCAAGAGCAAAGGGAGGAGCAGCAGCTAGCAAGCCTCTCTCCTGGCTTACACTGTATTCAGGATATCCACACTAGGGAAGGTGTAGCACTCACACCCATAATCCAGCACTGGATCATGAATTAATGACAAACTCTGGAAGCCTGCCCCTATGACTGCATGAGGATTTTGAGGAACAACTAGACACAAACCGTAACAGACCACACTATGAAAAATAAAATTTCCCATTTGTCCAGTCTATAGGAGTGAAGATCCACTTCAGCATTTTGCTTCTAGACTCCACTGAGGTGATGATAATGTTCAAACATGGAATATAAAAGCTACTTGGGAGAGAAATTCTCTTAATGTCAGATCCTGTACAAATTTAATTATCATTTACCCCAGTCAACTGGCCTTGTGAATTTTCCTTTCTATAACTTTACATGAAATCCTGAATCATTAACCACGAAGCTGAGAATAAGAGATAATCATAAAAACTCAAGGGAAGGGTGGCAAACATAGTCCCAAGTGACAGATGAAGTTATTAATACGTATTAAGGTAGGCTACTGATTTCTCTTAGTTTGTTGAAAAGTAAGGGTTTACTAATATTGTTTGAACAATTAAATGCTGATATCAAGCCGGGCGTGGTGGCACACGCTTGTAATCCCAGCACTTGGGAGGCTGAGGCAGGAGGATCGGTGCAAGTTCGAGACCAGCCTGGGCTACCAAAGTGAACTCAAGGCCAGCCTCAACTGCATAGTGAGACCCTGTCTCAAAAAGATAAATAAATAAATAAATAAATAAATAAATGCTGATATGTTATACTCTGAGTAACTTATTTATTTATTTTTGTATTTTGATAAGGGTCTATAGAGCACCACTACATAAATTGGACTCCTAGTGATTGGCCTGTGTTCAGCCACCCAAAGAGCTGGGATTACAGGCATGTGCCACCACACCCAGTCACGAACCCCACCTCAGTGCATGCCAGGGGATGGGGAAGTTTGCGTGGCATGCCAGGGATCAAGCGCCCAGTCGTGCTGTGTCTAAGCAGACACTTTAATCCACTGAGCTATTTGGCTGAACCCTGAGTAACTAATTTAAAGATAACAAAGCACAGTGTATTAATCATTGCTATCCTCCTATTATCTTGTTTTAAAATTCCGAGGGTCTTTTTCTCTTTAAAATAATAAAGAAAGGAATTTTTATTAAAAATCTGGTACCTGAGAACTTTAGTACTATGTCCTTCCCTGCACAGTATCCATCCTCCTCAGGAAGACTCACCCCTTCTTCCCCTTCCTTAGCAGCAATGTTTACTGCCAGCAAGTGGGATTTTGACTAAGAGACTGTAAGAAGGAAGTGCTTCTAAATTCCTGTCTTTTAAGATGATTTGAATTCATTCAGAACCTTTTTTCTCACATAGTTTTTTAAGGAAATAGCTAGAAAAAATGTCCTTAAGAAAGTTTGCAAAACATAACCACAGTTAAATGAAAATCATCCCAAGCAATAAGCAATGCTTCTTTCTTCACACAAGGAACCTATCTGGCTCTTCTTCCTCCATCCTAGACATCCCTTGTTTGTTAGGATGGGATGGATGTGTGTCCAAGCTGTCATGGACAATGCTTTCTGCTTTTCGTTTTTCACATTCTTGATGTTCTCGGCTCCTCATCTTTATTGTTGGTTGAGTTTTCTCATGGTTGATGCAGAGCAAAGTGAGCGGAGACTTGGAAAGCCTGTCTATAGGCTCCCACCTGCATCTTCTTAGGAAGAAAGAATGAACTCGTGTAGAAAGTGCAAGAGCTAAGCAGGTGTAGAAGACTGACGATTCTCCCACTGATAAACAGTATCTTGTCCCTTCGTGGGATTAGTTTACAAAACAAGTGCTTTCTAGTTCATCCACATGACTAATCAAGACAGGAAGTATGATCTAACCTCATCTCACAGAGTATGGCCACATTAAATGGTCACATGAAGAAAAGCTCCAATTGTCTCTGCCTTTACTCTTTCTGGTTTTCCACTTCCTCACTGACTTCTCTTTCCATCAGGACTTGGACTTTGTGCCTTTTAACTTTATTCTTCATGGCACCAACTCATTTCAAAGTTCATAATAATGTGTAATATCTTTGTTTGGAGAAGTTTGTGCACAATTTACATTTACCATGGTTGTCTGCCATAGTTGAGTGTCTGTTCTTCTATACATAAAGGTGAACATAAAAATAAAACTCTGACCACACAATCTATAATATTATGAAAATTTTTCTTAAAATTATAGTCCATTTGTGGGCATACGAGGGACCAGAGAACAATTTAATAATTAACACTTTGTTTCCCAAGATAGTAGGTATCATGCAAGTTCTCACCTTTTGATTCCACTTGGAATTCTCCCTCTCCTCCTCCCCTCATTCCCTCCCTCTCCCTCTACCTTTTCTCCTCTCCCTCTCCTTCTTCCTCTCTGTATAAACATTTGATGGTGAAGGAACAAGTGCACTAGTAAAACAACACTGAGGTCATCATTTTACTTTTGTGAAGTGGCTACCTCAATTATAAAACTAAGAGACTGAGCAAGATCCTTAAAGTTCTACAATGGTGTACCATTAAGCGAAGAATAGGGGGCCCAGGAGATAGTTTAGCAGCGCAAGTGCCTGTCTGGTAAGCGCAAGGTTCCAAGTTTGATCCCCAGTACCAGAAAAAGAAAAGAGAGAACAAAGGCAGCTCATAAATCAAAGGTGACCACAGTCCCGTTTTGATATCCCTGCCACCTTGCCGCAGAATCTCTGTTGTTATGCTTAAAGAGAACATGAACACGAGCACACCAGTCAATCTGCAGATGTCTGATGATATGGCCAGCTCCTTAAGTACAGGACTGTAGGAAACTGCAACCACTTGTTTAGATGATGATGCCCAGTATAGCAAAGAGCCTCTTCTCGTGGTAGATTTGGGTTTGTCTGTAAGCCTGGAGCATCTCCTTTTAACTTTGTAACTTCAGAATACTGATGAGGCCAAATAGCAATTCGATTGAATCTCTCTGTGTATTTTCCTTGTTGAATCAGATCACTTGAGGCTTCCAACAATCATCTATCGTGGGGTAGGAAAAACAAACTTTTATATGAAATTAATGAAAGTGTATAAGGGCCAAAGCCTCAACTGGAGACTCTCTTTTGTGGCTTTTCTTTTAATGCATTATTTGTTGGAGTTTTATAAGAACATTATTGCTTTAAGAAAAAAAAAATTAAACCCTGAGAAATTACTCTCAGTCTAACGAGTTCTTTTCACTGACTTCAGACATCATTAGGGGAAGGCTATAGCCTAGGGCTGTGCATGAACTTTTTCTTCTAACTGTACACTTTATGTATAATTTAGCTTTCTTGCCTAAATTATTCAAGCAAATAGTGAGTGAAAATAATGGAGTTCACTGAAACCTTCCAGAGTATTAAAATAAAACAGTTTTTTATGTTGGTTTGAATTTTTAAGCTTTTTAATCACGGATTTCAAATGGAATACACATGTCTGGCTTTTCCTCACTTGTCCCCTGTGTCTTTTACAGAAGGAGAGAAGCAAGGAAATGAACTTTAGTAAATAATCCATTAATTAATCTCTGGTGCTGATAATAGTTCAAAGATAAAGTAGGAGAATACGGAGGCAACGCATTGAGTGGTAGAGGACATGGTTGGCAGATACCTTTTTCGCCCCGTTTCTTGCATTGAGGAAAAGGCTGAAATCAAGTGGCAGGTTTGGAAAGGGGATCTAATCTGCATAGTTTAAATAAAAATAATGGATATATGATTTGCTCTCTATTTTTTTGAGAGGCTAACCATATGATCTCTGAACGAATCCTTTATCTTTGGTGTACGTGGTGTGAAAACCTATCCTTACCTGAGATTACTGTTAAGGAAATTTGGAAGTCACTGGAAGACTTTTCTGGCATAGTAATATGTTCTCCTACCTGCGAATGTGGCCCAGGATTAGGAATTGAATTAGAATATTTTGATTTACTCAAATGTCATCTTTTGTCCATTAGAGATCAGAAACAGCATCTCTTTCCACACAAGAAAATGAGGTAGTTATACGACACATTGTTTTTAAATATAACAAAGGCAATGATAACAGTTAGGGGTGTGGGGAGGAGCTCAGGGTTTCAAATAAGAGTTTTCAAGATGTTACACTCTGAAAAAGTAAGTGGAAGCTGGAGAAGAATGGTTGGGCAGGGACAATTAAAGTTCTTTGCAGGAGAAAGTGAATGACAGCATAACAAACCTATAATTTTAATTTATTGACATGATTAGACACAGGAAAGAATTATCACTAAATCAATTTTTCAATAAATAGAGTAAAAAGAGTATTAGGTAATAGGTAGTATGATATTATAAAGATGGTTAAAGTCTCTTATAGACTCCTTGATGGTATAAAATACAATAATCTGAGATAAATTAGAAAATATAATATAATATATATTGGTTTTAATAATCTGATTCTCTTCAATATGATATTTAAACTATCTGGAAAAATTACATTTAGAAATTCAATTTTTTTATTTTAAGCATTAATCAGAGAGTCACGAGACCTAAATTCAAATTTAGTTCTATCATCGAGGAATTGTAGGCAAGTTACTTTAACTCTTTAAGTACTGCTTACCTGATTAGTAACAGAGAGTTGGACATAATCATCTTTAAGATTATTTGATTAATCATCTAGAAATGTCATTTGCAGCATGCGTTTGCATAAAGAACAAGTTATGTAATTCTCCAAGACTCAATTTCCTTATCCAAAGGTAAGATGATAATACTGTCAGGGTGTAGGCTTGTTAACCTATACCGGGTGAGAGAAAGCCTACAGCGCCCAGCACTTTGCACCAGTGACCTCTCAGTAAGTGCCAATCTCTGTGGCGTAAGAGCAAAGACAGGGACACCTGGGTTTCAGTATCAACTCTTCTTATGATCAGCTGGCCTTGGGTAAACCCCGTGGTCCTAATGAGACAAGATCCTCCATCAGGCAAAACTGTGAGGTGTGCCTCTGGACCCAACTTGGTCTTCCTGTGCCCTTGCTCTCCTCTTCTGTTGAAGGGCTCTCTAATCCATTGCTGTGCCCTTCTGATGTCCACTCCTTTCCCATCCTTTAGGTCACATCTAGTTGGTGAAAGCTGCCTGTTATTTTAACATATATAAGACTTAGTTCTCTTTAGTAATTTGTTTCCTCTACTGCTTTTCTGCTCACAGTGAATAGAGCCTTTATCTACCATCTGTCCATGTCAGAAATCTAGGTATCCTCTCCCTTTCTCGCTGTGTGATTTCAGTCCATCAGGGGACCCTACCAATTCCAAATCCCAAATACACCCTGAATCCAAACACTTTCTGCCAGCTCCCCACCTGCTGGACTGCAGTAACCTTCTAACTCAAATCAGCCTCCACATTCCACTCCACAAAGGAGACTTTGCGATCATAAAACATGGCACAGACATCGTGTCCTTATCTGCTAAAACAGACAGACAGACAGACAGACAGACAGACAGACACACACACACACACACACACACACACACACACACACACACACAAAACCCACTACAATAGCATTCCCCTTGTGTTTTATAGGAGAAAACAAACCCCAAAACCTTAGTCACAGGCAAGATCTTAACAGTATCTGGGTATGGCTACTTCTCCCTACTTAACCTCATATTCCTGCTCCATCACTTATGGTGGGTCAGCTCAACAACCCGGATAAGTACTCAGGTCAGACACTAACCTAACAAACAGTACAGAGGACAAGTCAGATAGATCAAAGGCTGCTTCCTCCTCCTGCTTTCAGATCTCTGTAAATTGACTTAAGCACCATTTTTCATTTTCTAAGATTTTCGTGAAATCCTGAGGTGTGCACATACTCATGTTTACCCATCGTTGACACTAACTTTCCACTTGCACTGAATCATTGATGTGATTTGGATCTCTCTTCCTTTGAAAGCCTCCGAGGTCACTTAGTCCTTTTGACACTCCCCTATTCCACCCCCAAGTAATCACGTGAAATACTAGTGTGCCTGCTCGACTTTTTTCTAAAATTCTGAGTCCACAAGGAGGTGTATGTTACAGAAAGACAATCAGGTCAACTGGATACCGCAGGCCTGTCTGTGCGAGCTGCTGCTGCAGCCTTTCCTGGGTCCTCTTCCACTGTGCATCCCGCTCCTAGCGGCTTTGCCTTTCTGTTGTGGAACACTGAGCGCAGCTCCCGGTTTCCTGCCAACCCATTCTCAGGTCCTCAGTTTGTTTTCAATTCAGGGGACTCATCCAGGGCATCTTCAAATCTTTCCAGTTTTATTTTTCCCCTTTTTGCTCTTTTTCTTCAACTGTCAGTTCTTGCTAATGGATCAGGTTGAGATATTCACAGTCCCTCCGTTGTTCATCCATTACTCTCTAATTTCCTGGTAATTAGCTCATGTTGGAGGAAACACCAGGAAATTTGATTCTGTTTTAAGAATCATTACGTAAAGCAAAGTTAAACCGTTCTTCATTACATTATTCTTCAAGGCTGTTCCACTCATAATGCTTCTTTAACAGGGACATACAGATAGGACACAGGTTCCAAATAGATCTTACCTGGGGCCCGGCAGGATGGCTCGGTGGTCTAAAGCGCCTGCTTGGGAAAGCTTAGGCGGCTGCAGGGACCGCGATTCGATCCCCAGCACCACATGCTGCTGCAGCCCTGCCCTCAGGGCAGGCTGAGATGGCCATAAAAATAAATAAATAAACAAACAAAGTTCTGAAACAAGAATAAAATAAAATAAAATTTTTAAAAAAACCAAATAGATCTGACCATCATAAAATCATATCCCAGAAAACCAACACCACCCTCCATTATTATAGGAGCCAGCCTACTGACTTGCAAATATGTGAGAGAGTAGGCTAGTACCTCTGCAAACCACTTGGAGTTGTATGAACAATGAAGAAGTAAGAGCGTAGTTGTCATTCAAGCCTTTGAGAGTAAGACTCAGCTCCTCTACTTTTCCCTTACAGAATCCAGGGCCAGCAAGTTAACCTCTCTGTCTTTGACTTACCTCATGCATAAAATGGGACTAGTAATAGTAACTGTATCAACCAAGTTATTGAGAAGATTAAACAAATCACCATGGAGAACACAGCTCAAGCCATATCCCACAGTTCTGCAAATGTTAGTCATCTTTTCACCACCATGATTTCAAAATAGATGCACATCTCCTCAAAAGGTGATCCGCTTGCAATGGATCATTTCATCCAATTCAGCTGATGCTAAGAGGTGCCATCCCACTAAGTAAGCTCTCAGGTAGGAGGCAGATCCTGGGAGGTAAGAATTCACCAAAACTGTTTGGTGCTCTTTGCTTCTAGACTTAGCTCCTGACTTTCTGACTTTCTTATGCTTGTTTCCCCAGTTATTCCTCCCATGACTCCTCGGCTTTACACTTTCCCTCTGTCTTTACTCTGGAGGAGGCTTAAGCAAGTCCCTCCCTGGCTTCTTCCAGCTTTCTTTGTGAGGCTATTTCCAAGGTCTTCTTCACATTAAGTGCCTCCATAACAGCACTATTCCCTCACCAAGGCCTTTCCATGGAGGAAAGCTATTTTCCCTCTCCTCTGGGCCCAGGGACTGGAGACAAGGTTTGAGATGCACTTCTCTTCCTCTTGACATGTCCTGATGCTTTGGATCCTTACGCACCCTGAGCAAACTGTCCTCGAGAAGTTTCATGTGATCTATTTTAGCTGCCATATTAACACTTGTAGTTCATTCATTTAACAGGTGCTCGTTAATGACTGCCACACACATAAATTAGACAACATCAGGCTGGTCTGCCTTCTCTCCCTCACTCACTTTCCCCGTCCCTCCCTTCCACCCCTCTTTCCTTGTTTAATGTTTCACTTTTACCCTCACGATTTCAGCATCCAAGAGTAGGACTCTACAAATGCCTTTACTACTTCTGTTTGATCAACATTTCATCCTTTTGGTGATGGCAACCATAGTGACGCCCTCCTCATCTCAGCAGTATTCAGTGGCTTGCCTCTGGAATGCAGCGATCAGTGTTTCTCCCTGTCTTACCTACTTACTTATTCTTCTCTGCTTTAGCTATGGCACTTAAAAAGGGTTTTCCATCTAGTAGGTACTTAGTAAATATTTGTTTAATTGAACTGAATTGAAGGAAGTCAGAGAAAGGAATCCAATAGTCAGCACAGTGAGTGGAATACCAAACATAAAAGATGATGTTGAACAGTTCTCTAACTTAGAAAGTTTTTGCCTGGAGTATTTTCTTTAGTTTTGTCATTGTTAAGTTTCACACTTTAAGAAATGTACTGATCAAGTTTTGAGGGACTAGTTTCATTTCTCTCACAAAGATCTAAGTTCAGAAATTTCCTTGTACTGTTTTTTTTTCACTTAAAATTATATTGCAATCACTTTGTGACATTAAATCCTGTTTTACTTTTAATTTAAAAACAAAGTTTTGAGACAAGTTTTTATGGTATTACTCATGTTGGGCTCAAACTTGGAAACTTTCTGCCTCAGGACTTCCTCAGTAGCTGAGATTACAGTCACGTGCTGCAATGCTCAACATTCCATATTCTTTTAAAATCTGATTTTAGCAATTCCTTCAGTTCTAGCACAGATCACACAAAAATTTTCACTAATTTTCATTGCAAGAGTAAATCTATTTTAAAAAGAAGTAAATCTATTTTCCCATTTTTCTTTTTTTTTAGAATTTTTTATTTTATTTATTTTTTTTTCTTGTTTCAGAACCTTTGTTTGTTTATTCACTCATTTTTATGGCAGGCTCAGCTTGCCCCGAGGGCAGGGCAGGTGCAGCATGTGGTGCTGGGCATCGAACTGCGGTCCCTGAAGCCACCCAAGCTTTCCCAAGCAGGCACTTTCGACCACTGAGCCATCCCACATTTTCCCATTTTTCAATGATCACACTCATATAAAATGTGAATGGGGTGGCATAAGAATTTGATTATAAAGAAAATCAAATATAAATATTAGATAAGAGGATACAAATACTTTTACATATGGAAAAATGCCCAAGAAAGATGTAGAAATTATTGCTAGTACTGCCTATTATTTTCTTTATTCATAGTCCTAGACTTTTTTTTTTTTCTCTTTTTGAGACAGGGTCTTGCTATGCAGTTCAGGCTGGCCTTGAACTCACTTTTGTAGCCCAGGCTAGTCTTGAGCTCACACTGATCCTCCTGCCTCAGACTCCCAAGTGCAGGGATTACAGGTGTGCGCCACCACGCCTGGCTCATCCTGGACCTTTTAGATGACAGTCAAGCACACTGCCATGGAGTCACAAGTGCAGCCACAGGCTTTTGTTTTCATTTTGTCCTGGGGATGAAACCCAGGGCCTTTACACTGAGCTAAATCTCCAGTCCTTTTTATATTTTTCTTTTGAGTTAGGTTCTCACTCCATAGCTGAATTGCATATGCCACGTGTTTGAGCAACTTGCACAGCGCTGTGATTTCAGGCATGTGCCCTCCTGTCTGGGCAATCTTTCTTTTTAAATTGCCAGTTTCACCAGGCGTGGTGGCTCACGCCTGTAATCCTAGCACTCGGGAGGCCGAGGCAGGAGGATTGGTGCAAGTTCGAGGCCAGCCTGGGCTACAAAAGTGAGCTCAAGGCAAACCTGAACTGCATAGCGAGACCCTGTCTCAAAAAGACAAAAGAAAATAAATAAATAAATAAATAAATAAATAAATAAAATGAATTGCCAAAGCAACAGATCTCAGAAGATATCTTTAAGATAACCTTTTTTTTACCAAAATAAAATTAATATTCCCAAAGAATCACCCATTTAAAATCTTCTATGATGTAGTTCTTAATATAGTCTGGGAGTTGTGCAACAGTCACTGTTCCAGAATGTTTTCACTACCACTTAAAAATGAATCCTGTCACCCAGTCCTGTCCCTTATTCTTCTTTCCCTTCCATCTGGCAGCCACCACATTATTTTTTTTCTATATGGATTGCCCTATGTAGGGCATTTCGTGGCAGTGGAATCACACATTATTTGTCCCTGAGCACTAGTTTATTTCAAATACTATAATGTTTATAAAGTTCACCTGTGTTATAGAGTATTTCAGTATTTCATTCATTTTATAACAGAATAATATCCCATTGCATGGATATAGCATATTTTGTGTATCCATTCATCATCGAAAAAACATTTGAATTGCTTTTATTTTGGGCAATTAGGAATAATACCACGTTAAACATTCTTATAGAAGATTTTTTGTGTGAGCGTATACTCCAGTTCTCTTGGATATATGTATAGAGAGTAGAATTATTGAATCATATGGGAATTTGGTGTTTAACCTTTTGAAGAACTTCCATGTTGTTTTCCAAAGTATTTGTGTTATTTTACATTTTTGCCATCAATGTTCCCATTTGTCCTTATGCACCCCAATACTTACTACTTTTCATCTTTGTAGAATATTATTTTTATATTATACCTATCATACTAAGTATAAACTTCTGATTTACATATATATATATATATATGTATATATATATACATATATATATATATATATATATATATATATTACCAGGTCTTGCTTGCTCTGCAGTTTGAACTCGTAGTGATCCTCCTGTCTCAGCTCACCAGCCCCGGGATTACAGGTGTGCACCACCAAGCCCAGTTTTAGGGCCCGCATGGTGCTCCTGTTATTCTGGGGCTGACACAGTATATGGAACCAGGGATCAAACTTAGGATCTTGCATTTTCCAAGCAGATGTGTAGACCACTGAGCTATCTCCCCAACTCCTAACTGACTAATCATAGTCATACATGCTTCTTGACCATTTTCTATATTGTTTAGAGAAAGACCTATTCCAATTTCTTACCTATTTTTAAAGTGGATTATCTTTTTTCATGGGTGAGTTGAGTGATTTCTGTGTATATTCTTAACACAAATTTGTGATGAAATACGTTTTGTTTCTTTAATTTTTAAATTTCATTAACACATCTTTGCAGTACATAACAATTATACTCATTGCAGTACACAATGATTATATTCATTGTAGGGAATTGGTACATTTACACAACACTTTTCAAGTTCTTTTTCCTTTTTCTCTCAATCCTCTCTTACATTTTGCTAGTATAAGGTTCATTTATTTATCTCATGAGTATTTATAAAGTTACTTATCATGTGTGCAGATCAACAGCAAGATTAATGAAACAGAAAACAAAGAAATCACATAAAACAATTATACTAAATCAGAGTAATTTGTGGATATCTTTTTCCACTGGTGGAGCACATTTTGTCTGCATTTTTTTTTCTTTTGTTGCATTTATGTGTTGCGTTATTTCTGAGAAATAACTGCCAAGGTGCAAGGTCATGAAGATCTATAACTACATTTTCTCCACAGAGTTTTGTAGTAATTTTTATCTTTTATTTCAGGTAATGAAAATGATCACTTATTAGTGATCATAAAATTATTACTTCTTTTTAAATAGTTTTCAAATAGTTAACCCATAATCTGAGAACCATTTTGTGGAAAGAAAATCATGACTGTATTTATAATGTCACTTTTATTCAAATATACCTTTTGAACTCTTCCTTTCTAGAGAGCTGTTTTGTCAATTCATAAACTGATGTTAGCCTTTTTGTTATCTTAGAATTAAAGATTTTAACATAAAATAACACAAATACTTTTGCTTTTTATGTCAATTATTTTTAATATGTGAGTAAATTATATTTCATTTAACAAATTTATTTATTAATTTGTTTATTTATTTTTAAATTTTTTAATACCAGGGATTGAACTCAGGACCTTGCACTTATCAGGCAAGTCCTTAAGCCACTGACCTATCTTTCTGGCATGCTTTTATTCTTTTTTTAAAGAAATTTTCTTGAGGATTTTTATACTGTCATTCTTCAAAAAATTTTGGATTCATGTTGTCCAAATCTACCTTTATAAAATATGAATTATAATTTGGGCTGCTTATAGCTACACTAAGCCATAGGTTAACTGCAAGAACTTGAAAACAACAAATACACAGATGTAGTGTATACCATCCCACTCATTCATATTCCTTTTTTATTTTAGGGAAGGATCCATAGGGTGTTTGGGGTCTCACTACTAGATTGGATTCAAAATGATCTCCCTATTTATAGTCTCCCAAGAACTGGGATTACAGACACAGCACCATGCCCGGTCTCAGTTGCCGTCTCAGTGTGCCCCAGGGGCAGGGCCAGAACAGCAGGCCCAGGGATCAAGTCCCCAGCCCCTGTGCCTGTCATGTTCCTTTTATGATAATCAGTGAAGATTTACATTTATCCAAATAGATCCAACTTATCTTGCAAATTTATATCTAGTTAATGTATATTTCTTTGTTATTATTGGGGATACATTTTGTATTAGCTTTTCTAAACATTTTCTATCATAAATATATTCAATTTTATTGTAAATACAGTTAACATACTACTTGAACTTACTTATTTGTACTTGGTGGACATTTCTTAATCTGCAGATAGTGACTTCTCTTACACCTCTTTCCAATATACATTTGTTCTTTGTCACTTTCACTTGTCATAATTTTTAAAAGAATATTAAATATCTGCAGTGATAGCTGGCCTCCTCTGTGATTCCTGACTTTAATGAGAATGTCTTTCCCATCTTACCCTCACAAATCTGTTGTCTTTTGTTTTGTGTCCAATTTTCTATACTGAATTACAGAAAATGTATTTCTTTTGGTTTTGGTGTCTCATTTTCTCTGATTCCTAAACTCAGTTGTTGTTGTTTTGTTTTGTTTTTAATGTATTTTGTTGTTACATTTAATGTATTTTGTTGCAGCTCAGACTCATAGTGATCCTCCTGCTTTCAGCCTTCCCAGTACTGGGGTTACAGGTGTGGACCACCAAGCCTGTCCTGGGGGCGTGGCTGGTGTGACATGTGGTGCTGGGGACGGAACTGCAGTCTCTGTGCTTGTCTAAGCAGGTGCTTTAGTCTGCTGAACTGTCTCGCTGGCCCAACTTATGGGAAATTTCTAATATTCATTCTTAGGCGTTTCCTAGAAATCAATAATGAACGTTCAACTTTAGCAAATGCTTTTCAACACCTACAGGGGTTATAATATTATTTTTTCTTCTTTAATCAGTTATATTATGAGATTCTTATAATAAGCAATTTAAAATTGCTTTAGCAAGTTTTCTTTGTTCATAATAAATCACTCTTCAATACACCACTAGATTCAATTTATTTGAGTTTTATTTAAAATTATTACATCTCACTATTCATGAATGAGACTGATTCATGGGCTACCTTCTTTGTCACTTTATGTCAGGTTTTGGAATCAAAAATTTGTCAGCTTTGAAAAATCAGTTGCAACAGCTTCCGTTGCTTTAGAGCAGTTCATATATATTCAGGAATTTCATTAAAACTTTGAAAAAATAACTTGGAAGAATGATCTGGGATTAATTTTCTTTTAAAGCGGTTATTTGACAGCCTTTTTGATTTATGTCTTATTTAAGGATCCACTTTGATTTACAGATTTTCAGGAGTCACTTCTGATTATTTATGTTTTCCAAGAATCAGAAGGATCATGGGCTAATTCAACCCCAGGAATAAAAACAATTTATCAATAACTCTACTTTCTGCTAGACTCAAATGCAGCAGAAATCAGCTGCATTACTTAGATATAGATATAGTCAGCTTAAGTTCTATGTTGATTAAGATGTTGAATTACTGTGGGAGAACTTCCACTGTCTCTGAGCCTGTTTAGATGTTCTTTATGAAAGCTTGACAAACAGAATGATTCCGGAGGATTCATAAGTGTACACACTAAACAGTTACCACACACTAAATAATGCATGGGTAACCAAGAGTACACAGCTTTTTTTTTATTTAGAAGAAATTACTGACCCAACAAAGTAGTAAAATATATGTGGGAAGTGTGAGTTAAAGAAAGCAAAATGCAGCGAGTGAAAACTTGTCTAGATTAGCTCACATTACCTTTGTCACATTTGAGCTCCAATCCCGCCCTTTGTAGAGATTCACCAAAATCAAATATTAAAAGTTCTATTGAATTTCCAACAAGTACAAACTGTCCACACTTGGGTATAGCTCTAGGCAAAAGGGAAAAATTAACAATAAGCTATGTTTTCTTACATACCCTAGAATATTTGTAGGTGGGACATGGTGCAGGTAGAAACTGTTGACTGGAAACGCACTTCAAGGTTCAGACATTCATTCCTCAGAACAGTTTGTTTTGTTCAAACCTTATCTTTTTTCGTTGCTTCATATCTTCAG
>PVJA010024714.1:11946-31647 GCA_004027025.1 Myocastor coypus | reverse complement strand
AGCCCTTACTTCAATGTAGCCTTCCTAAGCCCTCATTGTCCATCTCCTGCTCTGACCTCTGTGAGATGGGGGCTCTGGTTTGGGGTGTGGGGCTCCCTTATTGGGGCCTTGTTCAGGAGTGCTGGAAAGCATGAGTGTCTCAGTGCTTGGGGAACCTTGTCCACTCCGTTGCCCCTAGGGTGTCTGTCTGCTTCATGGGATCAGTGGTGCACAGTGTGGGGGGCAGAGGAAGAGGAGGACAGTTTCCAGGGCTGTCCAGCTCCTGCAGGCCCTGCCCCATTAGGACTCACATGATGGTTGTGACATCGCCGACCTTGGAGTCCACGGGCAGAGGAGGTATTGGGGGGCAGCGCATGCGTAGGATGCAGAGCCGGGTGCCCTCGTTATCTGGGGGTCGCTAATAGGCCTCAGCCACGCCCCCCTCATGACATCCATTCACGAGAGGTGGGTGTGCAGGAGCCCAAGGAAAGACCCAGAACTTAGCAAGATGGGGAGGAAGAAGCTTCAGCTGCTTCAGCCGAGGAAGGCAGAGACTCACAGGAGGGAATCTGGCCAAGTGGGGAGCAGAGGGCGGACCCAGGGCTGCCCGGGCCGGTGGGTGCCGGTGGGATGTCATGCACTTCCAGACAGGCCGGACTGGGACCCACTGCCGTGGTTGCTGAGGCCTGCAGTGCCTGAGGTCCTGGGGTCCTCCGGAGGAAGCGGTGGCCCAGGCCGGTCAGCCTTCCCCAGAGACAGCGGCCCCAGTGTTGCCCCTCCACCTCGCTTTCCCGCTCTGCAGTCTGAGTCTGTTGTGTTCTGGGAGGAAGCCAGGAGGGGAAGGAAGCGAAGCTGTGGAGGAATCTCAAAAGGGAACTTTCGTCGCTTCTAACTGCGGGCTTTATTTTGGGGCCTGGGGTCTGCCTGCCTTTCACGTCCCTCGGGAAGGGGCTGCTGACTGCCTTGCAGGCCCCTGTCGGGCCCTGCGGTGCCTGGTGACTCCTGCTGGTGCGCATCTGTCTCATCTAATGGGACAGTGCACCCTTCGGTCTTGGGAGACCCTCCTCCCTCAGCCCCCCCCCCCCTCTTGTCCCCGTGTTGGGGCTGCAGACGTCCTTTGAGTCCCCTCCCTGGTGGCACTGACATCCTCCTGATACAGCCTGTAGCCTGTAGGCGCTGAGCTCTGCTCTGGTGTTTGGCCCAGGGTAGGAGCCCTTGGGAGTCCCCCACGCAGCCTGCCTGGCTTTCCCGCCTTGGTGCTGTCTGTCAGGTGCCACGTGTCATCCCGGCGTGAGTTCTATCTGCCCTGAGGCTGCGACCCACTCCTCTCACAGCCCAGAGTCTAACATAGCACCAGCCACTTACCTGGGCGTCCCCCGGCTGAGCTTCATGCCCGAGGACTCCTACGGCCAAGGCCACCGGCGCAACCCACGTCACTCCTGTGTGCAACCCAGGTGTTTCTGAGAACAAGCACACGTATCACACGGTGCCTGTGTGAGCAGTGTGGGTGCTGTGCTGGGAGCGGGCAGGGGGACACGCTTGTCCCTCCCGCAGTGAGCTCCGGAGTGCGTCCCCGGTGGTGGGGAGACTCAGGGCAGCGTGGCCGGCTGGCTTTGGGCGTCGCATCTGGATGCTTTGGGGACTGTGTCCAGGTGATCAGGGTGGCTAACGTGGATCAGCTAGCAGGAGGGAGGGGTCCTGCCCGGGATGGGCAAGGCCTCCCAAGGGAGGGGACTCAGGCTGCTACTTGCCTCTGCGCCACAGGCAAAGCCAAAGCCTCCGCACGGCTGCAATTGCAACTGCAGAGCTATAGGGGTGGCTGGCGGGGCTGGCCTGTATGAGAGGACCAGCGGAGGGCACCAGCGGTGGGCGTGCTGAAGGTCTAAGGCCAGGTGGGACGTCGCCTCCAAGGGCTTGGCACCGGAGCCATGAGGGATGGAAAATCACCACGAGCGGCAGCGCAGCAGCGCCCTGGCTCTTTGAGAGACAGAGCAGCCCTGCAAGCAGTACGCTGACGCTGCTGGCACTTAGTGAGTGACCGAGGGCGCCGAGTGCAGCCTAACAGCCGGGCTGGCACGTGCACAGGGAAAGCGGGACCCCAGACCTGTCCGCTCCATGACGGAAGCTCAGGAAGAAGGGTCAGCAGAGAAAGGGCTGGTGCTGGAAGGCGTGCAGGTCACACGGAGGGGTCGGGTCCCAGCGCAAAGATGAGAGTGGCGTGGAGGCATGAGGACCACAGGAACACGTTCGGGTCACCCTGGGATGCTCAAAGTGACTTGGAAATGTCAGAGTGACAAGTTGTCACAGTGCAGGACTGTACGGCAAGGCTCAGGTCACGGTGAATTAATTGCTCCAAGTCCCTCGGACACGGAGACACACTCAGGGTTACAGTGGGATGGAGGTTTCGCGTCTCCAGGCTCACCGTGGTGGGGTTCAGGGGTCTGGGAAGCCAGTCCCACTGCACGGCCCACTGCGTTCTCTGGCCTTCTCACACATCACTGCCTTGCCCCTGTCAGGGTTGTGACATCCAGGAAACCCGGCCAGTGTGCGGTGGTGGCATTGGTGTCAGCTCCCCCGGCTCCCCTGGGCCTGAGTCTGCTGGTTTCTGGCAGAGGCTGCCCGCTGGCCAGGGCCAGGGCCCAGCGGATCCATGGTCACTCTCCGATGGCTGCAATGTACTTCTAGAGTACGTCTGACTACTGACTAGAGATAGGTCCAACTTCCTGTTGGGCATCCCCTTAGGTATAGAAAAGTAAACCGAGGTGCAATGGAATTTCTAACGAGTTTGTGTGTCAGGTGCGAGTCATGAGTGGGGAAACACTAACTCAGAAGAGGTTAATGATCTGGTGACTGAATACTGGCACAGCTGCCTGTGGGACGCTGACTGAAGAAGCACAACCGATGATCTACATGGTTACGCCGACCGCTGGTTCCCTGCGCATTTGTCTGTAGCTGTATTGGCTGCTTCCACTGGCTACATGTCCTTTCTCATTTTTAGTGTTGGCGTTTGCCAGAAAGAGCTCAAAGTGAGATTGGCCTGGGCTTGTACACCAGCTCAGGTTAAGGTCACCTGGGAGGTCTCTGCACCCTTGGTGTCCTCTGCTCAAAGCCAGGTTGAGCAAAGCCACACAGCTCGGCAGCCGGGCAGCAGGGAGAGGGGCCAGGGCCAGAGTAGCAGCCAGGGACCAGGTGGGGTAGCCAAGGCCCTGCTGCTGTCACCCGGGCCCTCTGGCCAGGCCTGGGTTCCTCTTTCCATCTCCTCCCAGTGATACCACTGAATGCTCAATCCGCCAGCTGATTAAGCTGCTGGCAAAGTGACAGCCCCTGTGATCCAGCCACTTCCCAGAGGCTGTCACTGGGCCTTTGAGGATGTTTCAGATTCAGTTCATAACAGGGACTTCATGCCTGGCTGCCATTTTAATTCCTTTGAACAGAGGTCACTACAGACACCTCGAGCGAGAAGGTGCCTAAATCCTGCTCTGCTATGCCAGCTCTCCCTTCTCCCGCCTGCTCCTGGCTCAGCACCCAGGGACTCCAGGCACTGCCAGGTCTCCTCTACAGGTTTCAAGACACTCTTGCCAGCCCCACGGCTCCTCTCTGTCAGGGGGCCCCTCTGTCTCAGGAGTCCTGTCACTGGAGCCCTGCTCCACATGCCCCACATGTTGTGCTTCACAAAGTATAGAGTGGGATATGCAGCCCTGTCTGGCGCATTTGTCCGGAAGGTCTGCAAGGGCCGGGGACGCTTGAGAACTGCAGGTTGTCATGCCGTGTGACAGAGGTGGCAATCACTTCATTCAGATGAAGGCATCCTCTCCTTCTGCGGCCGATGGGGCAGGACTCTGTTTTCCACTTGTGCCTGTGGCTGTGTTGGGTGAGGTAATATTTCCCATAGGGGGGCCTGTCATGGTCCCGGGTGGCTGTGGGCCTGTGTTCTTGGCTGTCAGGGTCAGATTGGACCAGGAGTCCTGCTGGGTCAGCAGTCAAGGCTGATGATGCCTGGGGCTGAGCCGCGTCCCATATGTGTTTGGCCCTGCGGCCAGGCGCGGGGTCCTCCTGGACGTGCCAGGCCTGTGGATTCTGTTCTCTGTCCTGTGAGGCTTGGCTGGAGCTGATTAAGACCAGGAAATCAGAAACACCCCATTCCTGGGATCCTGACCGCGTCCTCAGCCACTGCAGACTGAAGACTGGGCCTTTGCCCTGAGCTATACTTCCACCTCTTCTATATTTTTAATCTTTTCATTTTGAGACAGGATCTTGTTGTGCTGCCCAAGCTCAGCTGAGGCCCTTCTGCTCCCAGAGTCTGGGGTTATTACATGTGCGCCGCCATCCTGGTTTGGGTTTCGGTTGTAACCAAAGTAGCCCTGTTCCTTTCTGGTTAGGCCTTCACAGCTGGCCTCAGGGTGGTGGCTGTCACAGTGCGGAAGCCCCAGGGCCCCACAGGGACAGATCTCTGGAATCTGCCTCTCCTGGTGGTGAGCTGGTGCCTATTTCAGATGAAATCAATCAGCCTGGGTTTTACTTCAGTCCCTTTGCTTTCCCCGAGCCTAGAATGTTCCACGGGCCTCCTAGCAAAGCTCTCTTTCTGCTGTTACTGTCTACGGGGAGCTTAAGGAACAGAACCTCGTTTGGCCACTGCTGGAGGCTGGCTGTCCAGGCTGAAGCAGTTGCAGGGCTGGTTTCCTCTGGGTCCTCAGCTTATAGACCATCTTCTCCCTGTGTTCCTCTCCTGGTGTCCTGTTCCTGTAGGCCATTGGTGAGATTGGAGCAGCCTAGCCACCCCATTTCAGTACTGTGTTAAAGGCCCCATGTAGGAATACCACTGTGGGCTGGGGTCCTGGGGTTAAGACTTCTACATATGAATTTGCGGGGGACAAACTTTAGTCCTCAGGGCTAGCTTGGGACTTCATTCAGCTCCCTGCCACCATGCAGGATGGATAGGCATGCATCTGCACCTGTGCCCATCCTGTGGAGCTGTTGGGGGGTCCCTGCATGCTCCCCCGCAGCTGTGTCCCTCCCACACCTGCCTGTCCAAGCCCACACACTGTATCTTCTTTGTCCACCCAGCTTGGGGCCAATGCGCTACTCTTTGTGGGTGTGAACATGTACGGCGTGTTCGTGCGCATCGTGACGGAGCGCTCGCAGAGGAAGGCCTTCCTGCAGGCCCGGGGCTGCATTGAGGACCGCCTGCGGCTGGAGGATGAGAACGAGAAGCAGGTGAGGTTGCGGGTGAGCCACCAGCGGGCAGTTGCCGTGGGCTTCCCAAGCCTGGGCTTCCGGCTTGCTGGCAGGGGCTGTGATCCAGGTGTCACTTGATAAGTGGGGCCTGGAGAGGCCAATGGGCTTGAGTCCCCTACAGGGGCTGAGCTGCTCAGTGGCTATGGATGGGGACAGGGGTGGCAGTGAGTGCTGGTCTTCTGGATGTAGCTGGACAGGCTCCCCTGGCCTCCTGGCCACGGCTTAGGAGTGTGTGCATCTGTGGCCTGGCCTGGTCTCGCCTGCTGGTAAGGACCTGGGACAGGAGGCTAAGGTGTCACCATTCTTGGCTAAGTATGGCCAACCCAGGACATGCTGGTGGTTCCAGGATGCCTGGAAGTTGAAGGGGGTCTCCTGACACAGCGACAGCCCCCACGTGCCCACGATGGGCTCCTCACCATGGCTGACAGGAAGTACCTTGTGACTGCTCCTTAGGACAGGGCAGGGCAGGGCAGGGCAGGGCAGGGCAGGGCTGACTGAGAGTGGCTGCCCGACACCTGGTGCATCGGTGCACTTTTCCTGGGGACCCCAACTCTTTTCCAGCAGGGGGCTCTGGGTGCCACCTGCTGAGTCTTGGGATGTGGTGGGCAAGGTGGTGACAGGAGCGGGTCCACCTCCCAGCTGTGGTCTGCTTTCGTGGCAAATCTGGGATAGTATTCCACACACCACACGCACCATTTCTCTTTATGAGCAGGCTCTGCAGTGAAGCCCAGTGTCCACATCCTGGCAGCAGTGAGATATGGTGCAGTGGCTGCTGTCTGTGTGCCCTGGCAAGGCACGTGTGTGGATACGTGCATGACTGTGGGGGGCAGCGTGTGTGTGTGCATGCGTGCGTGCGTGTGTGTGTGTGTGTGTGTGTGTGTGTGTGCGCGCTGTGGCACGCACATGTGAGCCTGCCCACCTGCATAGGTCACTGTGCCCACTGTATCTTTTTTCCTTCTGTATTTTCTTCCCACATGCATATAGATCGTTTTACTTTCATTTATTAAATTTAACTTCAGTTTCTAGTTAACATACATTCGCTGGCTGTAGGAGCGTATTATTAGGCATATTAATGAGGCACAGTGCGATATTTCAGCCCACAGGGGCGGGGTGGGCGGGTCTCACTGGGTGATTAATTTTCTCTCTCCTTAGCATTGCTGCTTTGTGTTTGCAGCCCCTGGGTGACTCTTGGCTGGAACCACGCACAGCATATATAACGTGCTGTTTCGAAACACACTCCGTCTTCTGTACTGTTCCTTCAATGGGGGGGGCCTTGGAGGTGGGCGGAGCTGGAGGGAGATGCCCCTGAGGTAGCTGCCAGGGTGGCTGTGGGCTGCGTCTGAGTCACCAGTGGGAGAGGCCCCTGGACACGTAGGGAATCAGGGTTCAGGTGGGAGCCTGGGTCCAGCATGGAGCCCCACATGGCAGCTGGGGGCTCTGTCCTCCTTGCCCTGCAGAGAGAGTGGGCAGCTCTGGGCCCTTGGCAGGCGGGGCTGTGCTCAGTCCCTGAGCAGGGGTGGCTGGAGCCTGAGGCCACAGTTCTCCCAGCCATGTCCCAGACACACAGGCTGTGCCCTGTGGCCAGTGCTGAGTTCTGGACCTACAGGTAGCGGGGCATTGGGGCCACCGTTCAGAGATACAGACCCCCTGCTCAAAAGCCCCTTATTGGGTGGGCACATAGTTCAGTGGCACAGCACCGGTCAGCAAGCTTGAGGTTGTGAGTCTGAGTCCCAGTATCAAAGCAACAGATAAAAAGCCTCTTATGTTGTGCCAAAGACTCCACGGGACACGCAGAATCTTGGAAAGAGCAGCCCGCTGCCCAGTGACCGACCCCTGGCAGGGCTGCTGGTGGAGCTGCAGGGCCCAGTCATTCACCGGTCTGTCCATCCGTCCTGCTCTACCGGTGCCAAAATTGTTTTTGCTCTAGGCCAACCTACTTCTCACTGGGTAGAAGGGTGTACCACCCCCAAGCCCTGGGGACAGCCTCCTCGTGTCCCAGGGGTCATCAGGCAGGGTTCTAAACCCACCCCACCCATACAATTAAGCTCCAGGTTCCCTGACTCCCACAGTCAAATCCAGTAAGAGGCATGACGGGATTCATGAAGCAGGAATTTAAAGTGCACACTCAAGGAAATAGAATTCGGGCTTTCAAGAAACAGAGGTGCCTTGTGGTCTGGGAATATTGAAGGGTCCAGAGGGATCCTCGGCTGATCTGGGAATCGTGTCCTCCGGCCTGAGCGGTTACCCTCCGGCAGCCTGTGTTAGGATGCTAGCTGTCAGTGCGTGCTGGAAGTTGAGACCTGCTGTGTGCCGGTACCGCTGCTTCCTTGGGGACAACTACAATTTTCAGATGAAAAGAGGCAGTCTATGCGCAGATGAAAAGGTGGAAGGCAATTGCCTGGATATATTTTTGGGTCTTGTGAGAAGAAAGAAATACAATTTAAATTGGGCATATGGCCCGAAGCTGTAGGATTTCTTAAAAACATAATTTAAAAATTTTGAGTTTTCCTTGCCTCCTTCTACCTATGCTTATTTTCGTAACCAGCCTCAGCGTTGATTGGAATTTGCCCCTTGGGACTGAGCTGAATGTCCTGTGCCTCGGTAGTGCTCACTTACGCAGCGGGGCAGGGGACGTTTCTCTGGGCTCCTTCACCCTCCCGTTATTCAGTCCCTGGCTATGTTGGGGTCCAGCTGGCTTCTGCTAAAGTGGCCCGGTCTGACTGCCAACACTGTCTTGGGCTGAGAGTTCTCTGACACAGACATGAAATAACAACTCTGCTTCTAAAGGAAACAGGAAAAAAATTATCTTGAGCCAAATAGGAGCAACCATGGCCCAGGAATACGGATTCAGGTTACCCTGAGTGGTGGATGTGTTCTGTTGTGCAGGGGTGACATGAGCTTTACAGCCACAGACTACAGAAGGTCCCAAATCAGCTGGCTGTGATGGCATGTGTCGGCTGCCCTCCCAGCACTGTGGGAGACTGAGGCAGGAGGATCACAAGTTTAAGCCTAGCCTGGGCAACTTAACAGCTTAGTGAGTTCCTGTCTTCAAATTAAAATAAAGTAAAAATAAGAGAGGACTGGGGCATAGCTGTGTGCAAAGGCTCTTTGTGCAATCCCTGGTACTGTGAAAAGAAAACTTCATGAATCAGTGCATCCTCCCCACGCTTGGAAGGGGCCCTAGGAAGGTTGTCTGCAGCCTCTTGCCTGTGGGCTTCCTATGTTAGCAGCCAGCATTCTTGGACTTGACTTGGGGCTGACGGAGCTGTGAGGTCTGCTAATCCTAGCCATATGTTCTGAGAGGGTCACCTAACCACCCTCAGGATGTAAGGTCCCTTACAAAGCTTACAAGTAGGTGGCTATGTTTTCTGAAAGCTCTCAGATAGCCCAAGATAGTTTCGGTTCTGGACCTGCAACATTCTCTCTCCAGCATCATGATATTGCTGAGTCACGCAGTCTGAAGGGTGCTTCAACCCGGGGAGGTGTCTTCAGAGAATTCCAGCCCATGTACTTGGGTAGAAGAGCACTGGGATCATTCTCCTGTCCTCCTGGGACCTTCTTGGGGTGGCCTATGCACTGAAGGGTTTGGGAAGGCGGGAAGGAAAATGTGAGCCCTTATGTCTTAGTTACTTTTCTCTCTTGCTGGGACAAATACCTGACACTCAAAATGAAGGAAGGAAAGCTTTATTAACTCACAGTTACTGGAGGTTTCAGTCCATATTCGGCTGGCCCACAGCTGAGTGGAACAGGGCAGAGAGCATCCAGTTCATGGCGGCAGAACAGCAACAATCATGACAGAGGCAACCAACCAACCAACCAGGGGAGCAGACAGCACCAGCTCTAGTCTGTCTCTCTGTCTCTCTTTCTATTACATTCAGTCTCTCCACCTCAGCCTATCCGCCTTAGGCTACACCCATGATCCCAGAAGTACTTAAAACACATAATCCCAGGGATCATGGATCAATTCTCAAACTCTAGATCAGTACTAAAACACATAAACCCAGTGACTCATGAGTCAAGTCTCAGTCTACAGAAGTCCCATGACTGCATGAGGCTTTGGGGGGACAGCTAGACATAAACCATAACACCCTGTGACAGTTACTATACTTCTGGAAGATTCTATACTCTGCTCCAGGAAAACATACTGAATTGTCAGCATGCCCGAGGCCGATTCCCTTGGAAGTGATAACAGATAAACTGGGTCATTACCTCTTAAAGTCAAAGGATGAAGTAACACAAAGAGGAATCAGTAGATGGGAGTGTTTGTTGGTTGTAAGGAAGGGTCCCGAAGGTGGACTTGCCAGGGGAGCTAGGGTCTCTTATGGTAAGCAGAGTGTGCGAATTTGCTCAGCGTCCAGTGGTCACCTATCTTAGGTAGCCCTGTGGGATTAAGATGATCAGTTGAGACTCAGGCTTTCGAGCGCAGAACTCTAAGGAAAAGCCAGTTGTTTTAGCGACTTTGAGTTCCCCCGAGCCCAGCTCCCAGCCCAGATGGCGGGATCCACTCCACCCAGAGAGTTTCTTTCCTGAAGGTCAGAATCCCTAACTGCCTGTCCTTATCTTAACTCTTACTATTTTCCCCATATTTGCGTTTACATTTCTGAGCTTAGCTACCATATTTCCCTGAGAATAAGACTGCATCTTACGTTAACTTTTGCCCCAAAAGATGTAATAGGGCTTATTTTCAGGGCATATCTTATTTTTTGTGTATAACAATCTACTTGTATTCGTATACACTACTCTGTATTTATTCATGTATTCATGTACAAAAATATACATTTATTCAGACACCGTTTCGTCATCTGGCATGTCACTGTCTCAGTTACTCTTCTCTCGATGCCCGGACCAATACCTGACACCCAAAATGAAGGAAGGCAAGGCTTATTGAGCTCACCGTTACTGCAGGTTTCAGTCCATACTCGGCTGGCTCCAGGGCAGACAGGCACATGGCAGAGAGCAGCAGTTCATGGTGGCGGCAAGGAGCAGAGAGCAGGAGGGAGGAGCAGCGGCAACAATGGCTACAGCGAGGAAGTCTGTCTGTCTGTCTGTCTGTCTGTCTGTCTGTCTGTCTGTCTCGCTTATGTTACATTCAGGCTGTGTGCCCCAGGCATACAGAGTGTAGCACTCACACCCAGAATCCCAGCAGTACTCAGACCCGTAATCCCAGCCTTGGATCACCCTTAATCCCAGTGGATCATGAGTTAATCACAAGCTAGAAGTCAGCCTGTGACTGCACGAGGCTTTGGGGACACCTAATGACCAACATCATAATTCAATCTGTCCTGTGCACTAACAGACCTACTGAATGCATCTGTCTAGCTCATGAGCCTAGCTGGGGCTTATTTGGGGCAGGGTTTATGAGTATCCCGAAAAGTCATACCAGGGCTTACTTTCCTGTTAGGCCTTATTTTCAGGGAGTTAAGACGCCCGTGTGGCTTGAGTTAATCTTAACTTGGTGTGCCCGCTGTTTTCTGCATAAGGCTGAGCAGCCTGAGTCTATCTTATGCCTTGTTCCTGGCTAGCTGCCTACCAGTTTTTGTAATCAGCTAAGCCGCCTCTTACGGAATTTAGATTTGCTCAAGTGACCTCACTGCCCACCACCACAAAGCTCAGATGCTGACCCTGGCTTGGTTTTCTGCTGTATGTAATGAAGGATCAGGAAGTGTGCTTTTTCATTGGTTGTGCCCACATGCAAATGAAGGATTCTGAAAGAATAACTTCGGATTGGTTCTGGGAACAGCGGTACTACATTCAAATGAAGCACTGAAAATAGCACATTTCTGATTGGTCCTATGTGCAGTGATGATGATGTCACCATATTGGGAGTGTCCCTCACCCTGAGTCTCTCTTCCCCTGAGGTGTCCCTCATTCTGTTGCCCTGGCTTAGTGGCCTGGGCTGTGCACATTTGTCTCTATGTGGAGGAGTCAAGCCCACGACAGCTGCAGCCCAGGCCGTTCTGGGTGTCTGCTATACCTGGTGGCTTCATGCTGCTCTCTGGTGCATTGGCTCATGCCATTGTTATCGCTCTTGTGCCAGAAGTTGCCCCCTAGTAAGCCAGTAAGCAGGGGGCAGTGTAGTCCATTGCGGCGGGTGTGTGAGGACCCCCGCTGTCCGCTTCTCGGCTGTGCTCCTCTCTGGTCTGCAGGCTTCATGGCGGTTGGAAATGGCATCCACTCTGCTATCGCTGGGTTGCCCGTGAGCCCGGGGTTCTTCTGCTCAATCCAGATGGAAATCATGAGTCAGCAAAGCGCAGCTCCGCTAGCAGTTCTGGCTCCAGTAATGCTGGATCCCATCAGCAGGCCCAGCCAGCTGCTGGCCACTACCGCTGGGCACCACGGGTCCACTCTGCCGGGAGCTGTGTCTCTGCCGTTGGTCTTTATGGGCTGCTGGTCTCTGGAGATCTTTGGTGCCCACGGCTCTGAGTGCCTCTTCACTCTGCCACGCTTCTCAGGATAAGATCCCGAGCAGACCTACAGGACTTTTGGGGCCCACAGTACCTGAGAAATAAGTCCCGAGTGGGCTCACAGGACACTACAGTGAGAGTCTTTCTCGTAACAGGGCTGTGCTGCAGTGCTGGGGGGTCAGCACACAGGAGGAGGCATTCCTAGACTACACCCCAGAGCCTGGGCAGGCTAGTTAGGTAGCACTGCCCTCCTGCTTAGTGAGGGTGAGGGCTGAAGCCAGGGAATGTTCTGGAAGGCCTGCTATGCATGCTGGGTAGGCAAGTAAGGGACCCAGACCCCTCCCTTCCTGATCTCAGCCACTCCTGGTTGTCCTCTCCTTTCTTTAAAAGGCCACAGTGTGGACTGAAGTTGGAAGTGGGGGCGGGGCCCAGGCGACCTGCCTGGCTGGACTCACGTGGGAGTGGAGAAGGTTGGGTTCATGGCCCAGGGAGTTCGCTGCAGCAAACCGTCCTAGTCCACTGGGGTTCCTGGGGAGCAAAGGGATGGGCAGGAACTGCTGGCCAAGCCACAGCCTCTCCAGCCAGTGCAGGAAACATGGGAGGGTCAGATGCATCTTGTCTGCCTCCCCTAGCCCTGCTGGGCCTGCTGGTGGTGGAGCCAAGCCGGGGAGCCACTGGCACCAAGACAACCTGGGTGTGGCTGGGGAGAAGGCCCGGAGCCCACTGGGCTCCCGGTACACTGGCATTGATTTGGGGTGCATGGGGTGTGGGCAACCTGTGCTCCAGAGGGGGTGGCTTGCTCCGTAATCCTGGCACAGAAGATGGGAGCCCCGGGCCCAGTGTGTTGAGGGGACGTGACCTTTGGTAGCAGTAGAGACACTTGGCCAGTGCCAAGGACCTGGCCAGAGGCTGGGGGAGCCCAACTAGCGGAGGGCCACTCCAGGCCTGACTTGGTAGGCAGAGAGAGCCGGGAGGGTGCCGGCCTGCTGGGGTCAGGATGCCGTGTTTGCGAGGACAGTGTGGCCGCAGAGTCAGCCTGGGTGTGGCCGACACAAGGTCCTTAACAGGACCCAGGCTGTGTTTCTCATGGCACATGTCCTGGCGAGCCACAGGGTCACTGGGCACCAGCTTGGACCGCACCAGTGCTGGGTGCTGGGATGGGGCCCCACAAGGGGTGGCTTTAGGGGAAGTCAAATTCCACAGTACGGGATGTGAGAGCCTAGGACAGTTCCCGAGGTCTCTGTCTGCATGCAGCTGTCTGATGGGACCCTTGGCTGTGTCCCTGTGGCTGTCCCATGGACACAACCCTGCTGTGTCCTGTACCCTTCTCATTAGGATGCCAGCAAGACCAGCATAGGGCCAACCACAGTGGCCTCATTTTACAGAATGACTTCCTTCAGGGCTCTGTCCCTCGGGGCAGTCACATCGAGGGCTGGGTGCAACCTGGGAATTTCAGGGGGAAGCAGATCCATCTGTAACCCTTGCCTGGCATGTGTTCCTCCACCCTACTCAAGAACCATGTGCAGGGTCTAGTAGCAGGAGGCTGGCCTGGGCCTGGTGGGGTGTACCCAGGACTGAGTCTGTCCCTGTCCTCAGGTGCCATGCAATAAGAGAGTGAGACAGGGAGCAGTCCTGGCCCTGTGTGGCAGGTGGGTGTGGGCAGCAGCCTGCCATTGGCTTCTTCAGTCCTCCTGCTCTGACCTGAGCTGTGGTAGACCCCGTGGACTGTGACCGTGAGCAGCTCACATACTGTCCCTGCCTGGGACAGGGCCTGGGACCCTCCAGCCCCGAGTGTGGATCTGCCTTCGATGCTCAGGAGGGCTCCCTTGACCCACTGCCTCCTTGGGCCTCCCAGGAGGAGTGAGGGAGGTTGTACTCTCCATATCACTGGGTCCTTACCATGTGGGTGAGGGAGGGGGTCTGTGGGGGGAATCCTCCCTGGGGTCCAGGGCCAGAGGGAGACCCTGGACAGCCTGGGTCCCCTGGCTTGGAGTTCTCAGGAGAAGGACAGGGTGATGCCAACCAAGATCCAGAGGAGAAAAGCAAGCCTGTGTCCAGCCTGGATGGGTTGGTGGTGGCTACAGCTGGAAGCTGTGGCAGCCCCTGTCATGTGGGAGCATGGAGCGGGCCTCCTTGGGTGGAGGGAGCACAGCAGCCCGGCAGCTTCCTTCTCTGCCCCTCTGCACCCAGGCCTTGCCCCCAGCACCTGCCTGTAGCTACGCACATGCCCCTTCCCTAGGGGAGCAGCCAGGACATGGGGCCTGGGGCCTCAGTCACCCTAGGCACTGGTAAGAGGTGGCACCATGATGCCGTGGCTCTGTGATTAAGTCCCCAAGGAGGTGTCAACAGAGGTCCCCAGCTGCTGATAGCATCTGCTATATGGGGTGTGGGATCAGGGCTTCTAGGGATGTGCAGGAGTTTTTCAGGTAGAAACAGGGAGGTTGCTGGTGTTCATTTTGGGAAAGGACAGTCAGGTCCCTTAGTCTGAGTCTGCCTCCCATGACATGGAGAAAGGGTGGCTATGGGTTGGCAAGATAGCTCTGCTAAGACCCCTGAGGACCTCAGGGTGTTCACAGCCCTCTCACTGCAGTCCCACCCTGGAATCTCTGCCTACCACGGGGCAGCTGAAGGCCGCCTTGATTCCTGGGGCTTCCTCCTCTTCCACCCCACCAACCACCCAGGAAGGCCCCCCAAGCTCACACTCCCTCCCAAATTACCAAGTGCAGGCTGTTGTCCCCAGGTCCCCAGGCCACATCTCCTGGGTCCCCTGCAGCCACGCCCCCTCTGATGCCACTGCCCCAGTGAAGCACCAGAGACAGGGAGTGGCTATTCAAAGCACACGCTCAGTCTGGCTCCTGGCAAGGCCAGTGGGGCGATTCTGAGTTTCCAGCATGTGGGGAAATGACTCAAGAGAAACAAAAGTGTCCCTGAAATAACATACGGTGGATTTCTAATCCGGCTGTCACATTCACAGCGCCACAACAGTTGTTATTTTTTTTTATTTTTTATTTTTTATTTTTTGTCTTTTTGAGACAGGGTCTCGTTATGCAGTTGAGGCTGGTCCTGAGCTCACTTTTGTAGCCCAGGCTGGTCTCGAACTCGCACCAATCCTCCTGCCTCAGCCTCCCGAGTGCTGGGATTACAGGCATGAGCCACCACGCCCAGCAACAGTTGTTATTTATGTTTCTTCTTTTTTTTTGTCTTTTTGAGACAGGGTCTCACTATGCAGTTCAGGCTGGCCTTGAGCTCACTTTTGTAGCCCAGGCTGGTCTCGAACTCACACTGATCCTCCTGCCTCAGCCTCCCAAGTGCTAGGATTACAGGCATGTGCCACCACGCCCGGCTTATGTTTCTTCTTAAAAACAGCTTTATTAATAGTTATTATACCAGGAAGTTCAAACAAAAGATCGCAACAGTGAGATGCATTTGAAACTATTCACAGAATTACTTTTTTAAAAAAAGTTTCATTTTATTTATTTATTGTAAAGTTTCACTTTAAAGAGAATTTAAAAAACATTAGAAATAATATAGAATTTTAAAAATCAAGATGACAGGAATGCAGTAATGGTTACTATACTGCATAATATTGCTTTCAGAGGAGTTGCTCAGAGCGCCAGACATAAGCGTACAAATGCTGGAAAAACTTGACATTAACTGTTTCTTTCCATAAACCAATAAAAATTAGAGGTACGACTGTCTTAGCGATCTTGTATATCTCTTTCTCCTTCTTTCTTTCTGCTCTCATTCCCTTCCTCCCAGCTGATCTTGCCTTTTAAGCAGTGTCTTTCCCTTTCCCAGTATCTATTGTACCTTTCAGAATTTATTTACTCTTTCAGGTTAGACGCAGTCTCACCCCAGAAAGAATGGCTGTCCTCAAGAAGTCAACCCGTAACAAATGCTGGAGGTTAAAGTGCCTGTAGGCAGACACAGGGACCAGGGTTCGATCCCTGGGCCAGCGCCCCCTCCCACCCCCCTGCCCCTTCACTGAGGCAGCAGCTGAGACTGGGCATGATGGCGCATGCCTGTAATCCCAGCTCTTGGGAGGCTCTGAACAGGCGGAATCCAAACTAGTAGTAAAACCCTGAATACTCCGTAGACCCTTTCCCTAAAATACGAAAAAACAAAACAAAGAAACAACAACAACAAAAAAAACCTGGAGAGGCTGTGGGGAAAAAGGAACCCTTCTCCACTGTTGGTGGAGTGTAGGAAAATCAGTGTGGAGATTCCTCAAGAAAAAAACAAAACAAATCAAAAACTGGGACTGGAGATCCCATTCAACACAGTTATTCCCCTCTTGGATATTTTTCCAGAACTGAAAACCTCGTACCACATTGATATTTGTGCACCCGTGTTGGTTACAGAGCAACTCGTTATAGCTGAAGCTTGGAAACAAGTCCAGTACCCACTGACTAAGGAACAGATAAAAAATGCGACTATTTTTATATAATTTACATATATATGTAATTTATATATATATAATTTATATATATATATAATATAAATTTTATATAATTTATATATTTGCTCAGTTGTAAAGATGTACTTGAAAACTTTTATAGGTAAATGTATGCAACTAGAGACCACACTCACAAATGAAGAATTACAGTTATTACAGTTATTATATAATCTCAGTCTCGCGCCCCTTGCTGTTAGAAGGCGGGGCCTGACGTCCCCGTGGGCGTGGCCTGGGAGGGTCGGTCTCTCCGGCTCCTCCCCAACTCTACTTCCGGGCTGCGGTGCCTGGAGCAGGTCTCCTCTGCCAGGCCCTTCTGGGCCATCCGTGGCCCCATGGTAGCATCTGGAGGAACTCGGCACCAGGTTGTTTTCCTGGGGCCAGACTGGTTTCCATTCCCACCAGCAATGCACGAAGGACTGTTTCTTGCATACACGGAACCACTCAGAATAGGTTTTTAAAATTTTACTTAAAAAACAAAAACAAAGAAAACCCTTTATCTTCACATGAAGCCATAAGTAACAGTACACAGAGGTCTCAGACGTGTGCCCTTCGCCCGTTCTGGGATGCTGACATCTTGTAGAGCTGGGGCACAACCAGGAGATGGATTTGAGGTCAGGGTACAGGACAGGCACATCTGCTGCCCCCGCAGAGCAGCTCCACTCGTACCGAGCCCGCAAACTTGTTCTGTTTCCAGAGTTTGTCATTTCCCAGACGTCATAAAATGAAACCAGACAGTCTGTAGAGCTTGGGGACGGGAATCATTACCCTTGTGCTGTCGCGTGGCATTCCTTGCTATGGCTGTGACACGACTTGTTTAGCTGATCCTCGCCTTAGGACATCTCGGTAGCTTCTGGTTTGGGGCTGTTACAAATAAAACCGCTATGAACGTCTGAGAAGTGGTTTTCATGTGATCACAGTATGCATTTCTTCTGGCCTGAAAGTCCAGAAACACAGTTGTGGACCCTTTGGTAGTTACATATTTATTTGATTGAGAAATAGTGAAATAATTTTCCAAAGTGGTTGATCATGACGTCCCCAGTGTTGTGGCTTTTGGTCCTGCTCACATTTTCATTGGGGTTTTCTTAAGTTTGCCGAGCTTTGAGAATTGCTTGGGACAGCCAGATAGCTCAGCAGACTAAAGCGCCTGCTTAGGCAGGTGTAGGGACCAAGGTTCAATCCTCTCCGTGCAGGCCCCGCCCCCAGGTTACGCTGAGACAAGAGAGTTTGGATGTGGTGGCCTGAACCTGTAATCTCAGTGCTTCAGAGGCTGAAAACACTGTCATCTCAGCACTTGGGAGGTGGAAAAGAGGTGGATAACCGCAAGTCTGAGCTGCGTAGTGAAATCCTACAGACCCTGTACTAAATACATAAAAAAGGCAATTTCTCATAAGTTCTAGATATGAATCGTTTGCAAATATGCTCTCCGTGTCTGGAGATTATTATTATTATTATTATTATTATTATTTTTTTTTTTTTTGTCTTCTAACAGTATGTTTTGCTGAGCAAACATTTTTAATTTTGGTGAGATCTGAGTTACCAATCAGGTTGTTGGATATGTTAACAGTTCATTTCTTTTTGATTGGTCTAAAGTCAGATCTAAGAACTCTATGCCTAACTGTAGTTCCCAAAGATTTTTTTCATGATTTTCTTTTTTTAAAAATTTTATGGGTTGGAGCTAAACCTTCATATTTTAAGTTAATTTGGGGGAAAAGTGTGAGGTATAAGTCAAGGTTTATTTTTATAGCTGTGGTTATTCAGTTGCTCTAGTATTTGTTGAAAAGACTATCTTCCACTGAATGACTTTTGAAACTTTGACAAAAACCAGTGGGCATTTATTGATGTGGGTATTCTGCATTTTAGACAGTGGGCCAGATTCCAAAATTTTGTGTTTAGCCTTTTACCCATGTACACAATTTTGATTAGCATTGCTTTGTAAAGTAATATAAACTTTTAAGACTGACTAGACCAATCCTTTCCAATTTACTGATTTTTTTTTTTTTTTTTTTTTTTTGCCTTTTTGAGACAGGGTCTCACTATGCAGTTCAGGCTGGCCTTGAGCTCACTTTTGCAGCCCAGGCTGGTCTTTTTTTTTTTTTTTGCGGGACCCAGGTCCGAACTCACAACCTTGCACTTACCAGGCAGGCACTTGTGCCACGGAGCTATCTTCCTGGTACCCCCAGGCTGGTCTTGAACTAACACCGATCCTCCTGCCTCAGCCTCCCAAGTGCTGAGATTACAGGTGTGAGCCACCACGCCCAGCTAAATTTACTAATTTTTAAAAATTATGTTAGTCCTTCTCATTCTTCTTTTTCCCTATCAATTTTATAACAATCTCATTGATATCTACTAGAGATGTTTCTGGAATATTGATAGAATTTGTATTAAATTGCATTTATGTATTTGGAGAGAATTTGCATCTGTACTATATTGAATCTTCTGATTCATGAAAGTGTATCCCTCCATTTCTTTTGATTTTTTCTGATCTTTTAAATCAGTGTTTGGTAGCCTTTGGCATACAAATTCTGTACTTGTTAACTCTGTCCCCAAGTATTTCATCTTTCTGGGCTGTGGTAAACTGCAGAGCACATACGATATTTTTAGTGTGAGTTTCTAAGTAGCCTTTGTTAGCCTATAGAAATGTAGCTGGGTTTTGTATGTTGATTTTGTATCCTGTGATTTTTTTTTTTAAACTCAGTTATTTGTTCTGGGTTGTACTTAGGCTTTACTTTGTTTTTGTAACAACCTTCATGAAGTTTTCTGTGCAGACCAGAATATAACTCTTATTTCTTCCTTCTGGTCTATGTCCTTCCAGTGTGACACTGAATTTGAGTGACAGAGCTGATATCCTTAGTCATGGTCTGGGTAAAAACCCATGGCCCCTCCACTTGGGGTGATGCTAGCTACAGGCTTTCGGGGGCTTTCTTTATCATGTGGAAGGAATTCTCCATTCCTCCTTCCCTGAGCTGTCTTTTGTTACATTCTTGGTCAGTGTGCATTGCTATGTAACTTTTACTCTGTGCCCTATGCCATGACCTGTAGCATTGGCATGCAACCCTGAACCAGCACCGTGCCCTCGGCATAAACCCATCCAGCAGGTTATGCTACTCCCTGCATGGCTGAATCGTTGGCACCTCCTCAGGGGCCCGCACCTTCTATGGTTATTGGTGAGTCTGTGTCAGTTCTTTGTTGGGTCGCTGACAATGGCTGCTTTATCTGTCATTTTTTTATGGCCCCTCTGTGTGCGTATCTTTGTTTAGTCATTGAGTGCCTTGGAATTTTTGGTGTGACAAGTGGTGTTTGTTCTCTGGTGCCTGGGCACCCGGCAGGTACTGTATGGGCTGTGTTTGGGCTGGTTTTCTCCCTCCCTCCCTCGCTCCCTCCTTCCCTCCTTTTCTCCCTTTTTAACTTCTTTCCATGATACTAGGGATTGAACCCAGGCCTTCATGCTGAGCCGCACCCCCAACCTGCCTGTCTGTCTCTGTCCGTCTGTCTGCTGACCTGTCTATCTCTCACTGTCTTACTCCTGGGAATCAAACCTCAGGCCTTTCACTGAGCTGTATTCCAGACTATTCCCCTTTTAATTCTATCTATCTATCTATCTATCTATCTATCTATCTATCTATCTAT
>PVJA010024714.1:0-11846 GCA_004027025.1 Myocastor coypus | reverse complement strand
TGACATTATTCTGGCAGGTGACAGGAACCTGGGGTCTCTTTACTGCCCCGAGGATGAGAGTCCAGGCTCTGTGCTGGGCCTCCCCTGATCCCTGGTTGCTGGGCAGGAGTGAGGCACAGAGGGATCACAGCCATCCTGTGCTTCCCACTGACCCCATGGGGTGGAAAGGGCGACAGGCCTGGCTTCCTCTGTGGCATTGTGCAGCACCACACAGTGTCGGAGGGGCGGGGGGAGGCCCAGCCTGGTGACTTAGCTTTTCTTGGTGTTGGCGGGGATGGGATGAAGACTGGAACCCCAGGGAGACCGCTTGCGGGTCCTTTCTTGGACCTGGGTCTCTGCCTTTCATTCTCTTGATACTGCTGGGAGCTGCTGGGACTTGGGTGCGGCTGGGAGGAGCAGCAGTCCCATCCTCCCAGAAGCCCTGCCTGTGTGGCCGGCCACGAGTCAGATATCTCCTTTGTATTCAGCCTGGTACATTTACCCGGGTCACACTTTGATGGTCAGGATGAGCGCACGAAGCTTTTAATACGGCCTGCTCGGGGCAAGGCGAGCCTGAGTGCGGTCTGTAGTCGATGCTCAGTGTGGTCTGTAGTCGATGCGGAGTCCTGAGAACCCTCTCCCCTTTGACTGCCGGCTGTGTGTCCTGCTGTGCTGAGTAGCACGGATCGGCATCATCATCTGTCTCGGCCCTAATGCTTATTGCATCTAGGGCTTCAGAGCCAGTGTGGAGACTGGAGCCGAATCAGGTAACATCTACATTACGCAGATGAGTCCTTTGGATCAGGTTGCTTTGCTGTAAATTGGAAAGTGGTGCTGGGTCTTATCAGATGGCCGCTTTGCATGTGGCGGAAGAAGGGCGGTGCCTTCATCTTGCTGAGCGGCGGCTGGTGGCTTCGGATACTGTCGCTGGTCTAAGCGGGGGTGCTCCTGCTGGGTCCTCAGCCACGGCTGTTGTGCTCCCAGCCACGGCCTGGGAGAAGGGTAGAAGAAGCCGTCTCTAAGGGTATCCCAGAAGTTCCCTGCGTTGGTCAGCTTTGCGTCACTGTAATGAAATACTGGAATAACTTACGCGGAGGGGAGGTCTATTTTGGATCACGCTTTTGGAACTTCCGGTCCATGGACAGTTGGCGGTGCATCTGGGCAGCAGTGCGTGCTGGGGAGCAGTGGCCCAATTCTCGGCTAGTGTCCGAACTGTGCTCCTCCTGCACCATAGGAGCTGCACCGGAGGCTGGAAGATACGACCCTCTTTCTGGGCCGCCGAGGTCCCTGATGCAAACAAGGGGTTTCCCTGGGGGCCTGCAGTGGAGGGGTCCGGCTCATGGCCACTGACTGCCGTAGCCTCCTGTGCCACACACTGGCCCCTGCACCCAGCCCTGTGACCAGCTTTTCCTTCTCCCCCTTGGGGCCAGCTCTGCAGCCTGGTGGCCCAGATGCTTCTGTCCTGGAGGTCAGCGCCCTCCTGCCTGGACATCTGACCCCTTGCCTGAGGCTCCCTGTCCCCTGTCCTCTCAGGCTTTGCACAAGGTAGCAGGCAGTGGTGGTCAGGAGCCCCAGGCCTCCCTGCTGGAACAGTGACCACGGTGGCCAGGTGGGTCCCACTGTCTGGGATGGGGACAGTGCTTCATGACCCCTGTGGCTGTCTCAGGGCCCCACCCAGAGCTGTGCCTGGTTGGTCATCCCAGGAGCCTGTGGATTCTCTCTGAAACCCCAGAGAGCACAGACCCTGCCCTGTGCTGCTGTTACAGGATGATACCAGGATATCCAAATGATGGAGGGGAGACGTTATAATTCCCAGCCCGCTAGATATCTGATATGCCACGTGCATGTTCCCCCAAATCGAAGAGCCGATTCACAGGAACAGTGGAGTTTAAAAGTAGGAAATTATCTTTGTTACTTTTCTCTTATTGCTGGAACAAAAACCTGACATGCAAGCTTAGGGGAGGAAAGATTTATTTAGCTCAGTTACTGGAGGTTTCATAATTTAAAGCAGCCTGAATTACATAGCAAGACCTCCAGACTCTACGCCACCACCTCCAGGATGATTCGCTGCTTACCTCCGAGACACCGCCACCTGGCGGGGCAAGGGGACCTCTGACAGCGCGTGCTGTCAGTTTAAGGGTTCGCACCTCTCTTGGCCACGCCCCTCAAGCCCCCTCTGGTCCTTTGGCCCCGCCCCTCCAGCCATATGCTTGACAGCCCCATGATTTATATGAGGCTTTGGGGGGGGGCACAAGTGGGTAGATAAAAACCATAATAGAAATATTTCTCAAGGGAGAGACAGCTCCTGCCTCAGAGGGACAGGCAGGTTGCCCGCGAGCCCGCTCCTCAAAGAAAGTTTTATAGAGCCAAGTTGCGCACCGGTAAGGTGACGCGCATCATTGCTTGGGTAATGTCGATCCAGGGGAGAAGCCGGTCGCGTCTCGAGTGTGCATTCAAAGAACAAGGGCGATTTTGGGAAGAGAAGCGTCAGACGCTCCTGGTTACCGCCTGGGGTGACTGATGCCTATTTTAGGATGTTGGCCGTATGATTGACCCCTCAGGGGAGGATGCGAGTATGGTCACCACTCCAACTTCCTCCTGAGGCCTGGGCTTCTGCGAATGTGCCTCCTGCCACGGTTATGCTATGCCCGCACCTTCTGCACTGACTCCTCAGGGGCCTAGCCCTGACCAACTGACTGCGATATTTTCACCTAACTTACCTTTCCATAATGCTGTCTGTCTTGGGGCCCTTTCTGGTGGCATTGTCTGTTTCCCCACCTGGCCAGCAGTTTGGGGCAAGTCTGTAAAATCACCCAGGGGCCTAGGGGTGCTGATAAGCACAGAGTCAGGTCTCTAGCCCAGTGAGATGGGCTGCCTCTAGGGGCCCTTGGTGAGGCCATGTCTAGCCAGGCAGGGCTGAGGGTCTCAGTGCTGGGTTGGGCACACCCAGGCAGGGCCCTGGGGGCAGATGGTGGCATCTGTGCCTCTGTGTCCCTGATGTAGCCAGCGCTCCTGGTGCAAGCTGGCTCCTGCTCAGTGTGACCAGGTCTGGGGCCCAAGGGGGGCTTGGGGGGGACTGGCCCCTCCTTCCTTCATCCGGGACAGTGCTCGGGGGACGAGGGTGATCCTGCTGCCTCATGTGGCCTCCTGTCCTGAACAGGAGCGGCTGCTCATGAGCCTCCTGCCCCGGAATGTCGCCATGGAGATGAAGGAGGACTTCCTCAAGCCCCCTGAGAGGATTTTCCACAAGATTTACATCCAGAGGCACGACAACGTGAGGTAGGACTGGCAGGGACCCGGCCTAGACGTGGGTGGGGCCGTGTGGCGTAGGCGGGTGGGAGAGCCGGGAAGGGATGGTGGAGGGGGTGACGGGGCAGCAAGGCATGGGACAGTGATGAACGTGGGGAGGCCAGGGGACAGGCGGGTTGTGAGGGAGATCACGCGGTTCGGGAGGAGAGGGCCAGCAGGGCCAGGGTTCCCGGGAGAGCAGTTACCTGGAGGGGAAGCTGGTCCCCATGCAAGAGCTGTAGCTTTGTAGCTGCCACAGGCTGTATCCTTGTTCTGGTTCCCAATTATAGAGCCCTAGCATTGCCTGTGTAGACCAGAGAGGGTCCGAACTCTATCTTTAAAGGGGGATTTGCGGAGTGGCTGCTGGGCATGGGGTCAGCCCGAGTCTGAGTAGCTTTAGGCTTTAGTCCAGTTGCTCCGCAGCTCTGCGAGAGACCTGCTCCTCTTCCAGCCCCCTTTCACCTTGTGACAACCCTAAGAGGCAGGGACTGTTGTTTTCATTTTCTCAGATGGGGAAGCTGAGTCTTCAACATGAACTAGCTTGCTGTAGGCTCTGTGGTATGCTCTTCTGATTTTAAAATTCCATTGAAAGTATTGATCTTACTAGACTGTATGTTTATTGTTATTTTTTGAATAGTGTTGAAGTGTAATGTGCTCAGAGTCCATGAGGGCCAGCTGCTTGGGCCTGACACGTGCATGAATGTCATCGAGACGGGAGAGGGGACGGGTGCACCCTAGGCACTTTTCTCTGCAGGCTCAGTGGAGGGTGTCACGTCTCCCTAGTACTGGGGCCCTGGAGGCACAAAAAATGAGAAAGACTTGTCTAAGCCGGGCGCCACAGGCCAGGCTTCTGAGAGCTGGAACTTTCGATCAGAAGGGTACTGAGGTTTGTGGGCCGGCAGGGCACAAGCCGCCCTGTGTGCAATGGCCCTGGGTAATGGCTCCGGCTAGGAGCTCGTAGGCAGCGCCCTGAGCTCCCGCACGCACATCACTTCCTCCCTGCTGTGGTAGGGACCAATGTCCTCCTCCTGCAGAGGAGGATGCTGCAGTATGGGGGGGGCGAAGGCCTGGCTGCTTGGGGTGGGGAGCAGAAGAGCCCCATTCCAGCCTGGGCAGCTCTGAAGTGCTGTTCAGAGCCTCTGCGAAGTCCTTGTTTTGATGAGTGCGGCAGTGTTGAGGTCTGAGTTAGCATTACCCGCAGCTTCTACAGCTGAGGGTCTGGAGGGTTTGCCTGTCATGGGCAGGGTTCACTGGCCAGGGACCAAAGGCTGGGGCTGGATGTAGGACCGGGTGACACCAGCATGCACCGTGTCTTGTTATGGGTAGGGACAGGACACAGTGACCCTGCTCTCTGCGGAGAGCCGACCTCCAGGACGGTCCAGGGAGGACCTGAGAGAGCTGGAGCCGCTGCGTGCTTCAGGAGGGTGTTGGACTTGTGTTGGCCTCTTGGTGACATGAGCAGGTCAACATCAGCTACTGCCCCCAGCTCAGCACAGAGCGAGAACAAGAAAAATCCCAGCTTAGCTTCTGCCCAGGAGGGGAAGACTGGCCAGCGTGACTGGTTCTCCAGCGTCCTGGGGCTGCCCAAGGAGTGAGCATCTGCCTCTGCCGTCCTGGACTTCCAAGGAGCTTGTGCTACAGGCTGCCATAGCCTTCATGCCAGTGCCCAGGGCAGAGTGGGCAGGCGGAAGCCTCTGCTCTTGCCTGGAGAGAGACAAGGCCCAGAACCTCTGGCCGGGATGAGGGCTGGGAACCTGCCCTGCCTGCAGCAGGCTCTGGAGACCGGGTTTGGCTCCTGCTGGCTCCACTCTGCAGCTGCCAACCGAGTCAGGGAAAACAAGGAACCACACCGAGACACTCTGAACAAAGACATAAGGCGAATCTCCAGAAACAGACCCTAGAGGAACACGCAAAAATGGGTTACCTGACAGAGAACTGAAAGGGACTCTCAGGAAGTCCTCACTCCGTCAGTCAGGAGAATGATTCACGGACGAAGAGAACTTCAACAAAGAAGTAGAAAATGTCCACAAGGGACACGGGGCCACAGCAAGTAAACTGAAAAACTTACTAGAGGAGAATAAAGGATCCAAGCAGAATAAAGGCTCAATGAGCTGGAAGACGGTCCCTAGAGGTAATTCAGTCAGAGGACTGAAAAGAAAGAGAAGAATGGAAAAGAATGGGGACGCCTAAGGCAGGGGCGAGAGGTCAGCAGCACGCGTCCGCGTCCGTAGTGTGAGAGTCGCTGAGGTGGGAGAGAGAAGCGACCAGGCAGCAAATTTGCCCAGAGCTGAGGAGAAGAAAACAGAGGAGGGACTGGGGAGGGGAGAGCTTGGGTTTAGGGCTCTGGGTCAGGGTTATAGTTAAGAGTTAGCGTTTAGGGTTTAGCATTAGCGCTTAGGGTTTAGTGTTAGTGTGTAGGGTTTAGGGTTAGGTTTAGGTTCACCCTACCTTTAAGTTTGGAGCTCTAACATGCAGTACAGTGATGGGGGCTAATGGCAACGTGCATTTGCCAAGAAGATAAATCCTGAGTTTAATCTCACTATGCAAAGTCAGGTGACTGTGTAAATACGACCGAGGTGGTAATTAGCTTGGTTGTGATACTGCATGATACACTTATGATATATGCTTGTCAAGACACCAAGTTGTACACCACACACGCAAGTTTTGTACCATCATGTTGCACAAAGCCTTGGAGTGTAGTGTGGGTGTGAAATGGGATCCTTCTCACCTTTTCCAAAGAAGGTAAGTCTAAAAGGTAAGACACCACATGTCAAAGTTGGGGGCATAATGCCACGCTGAATAAACCCATCAGCAAGAGGCAAGCACCGCAGGCTTCTGCTTTGGCGAGGGTTTGAAGGCTGCAGGGTTCACAGGTCAGCGATCCTTTGTTCTACTTGGACTCTTGGTTCAACTCTAGGGGACTTTTTCAGGTCAGCTGCTGTCAGCAAAGAATGGCCCATGGGTGACCAGCAGTTTGCAGGGAAAGGGAGGGGAACACGAGGAGGCCAGAGGGAAGGGCCCGAAGGCTTCAAACCAGATGAGTAAGCTCTAGAGATTCCTTCCACAAGATGATACCAGTAATGCTAATAACAGTATAACTTTTTTAAAAATAAAGAGATTTGATCTCATGTTCGGTTCTTACCAGAAAGGCATTGTTTTAAAATGTCTCCTTGGGTTGCAGCTAAAGTCGTGTATGGGCAGTGCAGTGCCTTTCCTTCAGCTTGCCTCTTACCTAGGTGTGTACACACATGCGTGTGCACACACACACACACACACACACACACACACACACACAATGCAGGTATAGGGAATTACTACTTTTTTCCCCTTAAAAATACCCACCCACTCCCCTGGCTGGCTTCCTGGTGCCCAGAAGCTGCTTTGCAGGCAGATCCAAGGGGCTGCAACACCAAGAAAACTGTCCTGGGGCTCACGTGGCTGCCCCTCCCCCATCCCTGGGCCATGCCCCAGCAGCTGTTGAGATGTCTCTCTCTATCCCAGATATGAAATCTCTTGCTTTTAAAAAATCATTCTCGAGCCGGGTGTGGTGGCGCACGCCTATAATCCCAGCACTCGGGAGGCTGAGGCAGGAGGATCAGTGCGAGTTCGAGACCAGCCTGGGCTACAAAAGTGACCTCAAGGCCTGCCTCAATTGCATAGCGAGACCCTGTCTCAAAAAGAAAAAAAAAATCATTCTCATCAGACTTTTCCATGGTGGGGCCAAATCCATGTGCCACTCACGGGCCTCTGCGGGCAGATGTCATCCCGGTGGTGGACAATGGCCAAGATCCCTCATCCCCGAGGACACAGCAGTGCATGAAGAAGTTCTCAATGCTCTGAAAATGAATTAAAGTCTTGCACCACCCAGGAACACAAAGCTTTTCATCTTGCCCCATTGCCCCCCGCCTGTCCTCTCAGCTTTGTGGTAGCTTTGATAACCGGTGATCACCACGGTGGACGTCAGCAAGCTGGCCAAGCCCGGAGGCGGGCAGAGGGGCTGGTGCTGTTTCAAAGCTCTATTTGCAGTGAGTTATCCTTACCTGGCCTCTCTGGAACTTCCCTGGAGAACTGCACTCACCACGTTGCCTTCTGGGGACCCAGTCGGAGCCTGGTATGGCAGCCTTTGCTCGGAACGTCTGTGGGGCCAGTCATGCCTCTGTGTAACATCATGGCTACCTCGGGGGTTGGCAGCAGCGTAGGCAGTGGGGTCACTGGCTAACACCAAGGAAGGCCGGGGGGTGAGTGTGGAGCCTACTGTGCTTGGGGAGCATCTGGGAATCATTCTGGGGATTGCAGAGGACCAAGGGTAGGTCGGCTTAGTTCAGAAAAGTCACGAAGCAGACAAGATCAAAATTAAACGGCACCAACACGATCCCTGGAGTGAGTGTGTGGAGGGTTATCTGCTCTCTGGAGTCCCTGCGTTGTATTATTCAGTTCTCAGTGGAAACGTGTTGGACATGAAAAATAAAAAAAAATATGACTAATGTAGGGGACAGAAAGAGCAGTGAATAGCAACTGTCTGTTCCTGAGGAAGTCTAGACATGGGGCTTCTTGGACAAAACCTTTAACTCAACTATTTTAAATCTGTTGAAAGGACAAATTGTGTCTACATCATTAAGGTGTTGTGGGTTGGTTCTAGAATGTTCCCCCATAGCCTCATGCGCTCAGAGCCAGAGCTTCTGAAAGGTGATTGGATCGTGCGGGTGCTGTAGCCAAGTGGGCTATTAGAGAGTGGTTGGGCGACGTGGGTCCCTGGAGGTGTGGCCTGGGAGACCCCGTCTGCCTTTCCGACTCTCCCTTTGCTCTCTGCTTCCTCGCCCACCATGACATGAGTGGCTGTCCTACACTCAGGCCCTTCCGCCTCACGTTTTATGTGTTTAAGCCAAACGTGCACTGGAACTTCTGAACCTGTGACCCCCAAGAAGCCTCCCCTCCTGTGAGTTGGGGGTGTTGGGCATGTTGGGCCTGTGACAAGGACAGAGCCTAAACTAGAAACCGTAAGGATAAATTCTCATGAAACAGAAAATAGCAGCGGATTGCATGAATTATTTAAAGAACCAACTGATGACATAGAAACTCCAAATCTGAGAAGTACAGTAAATGAGCTGAAGAATCTGCTAGAGGGCTCCGCAGGCAAGCTGAGCAGCAGAAGAAGCATCGCTGGCCTTGAAGGTCAGTCCAGGGAAGAATGGAATAAAGAAAAGGAAGAGAGAAAAGAAGAGGATCCCAAAGCTCATGGGTCGCTATCATGTCCCAGAGGAGAGGGAGAGAAAGAGGCAGAGGAGTATCAGGAGAAACGATGGCCCCAAATCCCCCGAAACACTGACTGATGCCCAAAAGGAGGGTCGCTGTCCTCCAAGGTGTGTGAGCTCTATGAAGCCCCCAGCAAGAGAGATCTGCGCCAGACGTGAACAGTGTACTCGGAGGCTGAGAGGAGAAGGAAAGAATTCCGGACCCCGTCACACTCTCAGGAGCAGCCCATGCTGTCCCCTTCCTGGGGACCCTGTCCTCCTGGTGTTGGTGCACCTGCCGTCCTCCTGGGACCCCACCATCCTGGTTTCCATGTGCCTGTCACCTCCTGGCTTGTAGAAGTCACCTCATGTTTTCATGCAACAGGACACACGACTACACCCACCTCCCCAGCTTCAGTGGCAGACTTAGGTGTGTCGCCTGTGACTCACACTCAGTGTCCCCTGCTTTGAATCGAGCGGACGCCTTCCAAGGGTAGCACTGACTGCAAGGTCCCAAGGCTCCAGATGTGCTCCAGCACATCTGTCCCCAGGAAACACTTGGCAGATGAGCAGGAAGGGATGGCTGAATGACAAACCTTGTGCATAAATCCAAACAGTGGCTAAGCTATCACCAGTTCCAACAGGGACTCTCATTTTATCCTGATCGTACAGAGGAAGGGTCACTTGAGTGTCCTGGCTATAGCTTGTAACACCATGCAGTTCCCTAGGGTCCAGCTCCAAGCCTGGCTCTTTCCTGTCCCTCCTGGGTTGGCTCTTCATGGATGACAGCCTCGGTTGTCCACACGTACTGGCTTCCTGTTACTTGATGTCTACGATTTCTCTAGAGGGGTCCTGGGAGTCTAGACCCAGGAAATTTCAGAGTTAAAGAGCCATGAACACCTGGAACAAAGGTGAATAAATATCAAGACCGTATTTTAGAATAGCTTAAGCTCTGTCTTGAGCTGGGAGTGCAGCTCCGTGGCAGAGCGTCCACCTAACATCCATCCCCAGCCCTGGAGAGGACGTGGACAGCCTCACTGCTCCTGTATGGTGCTCTTGGCCACTGCCAGCTCCTCTAGCCTCTCTGGGAAGGGGACAAGGCTGGTGGCAGCAGACAGTATCTCCCTGTGCAGTGTGAAGGGTGTGTAGGGGGGCAAAGGCTTTGGATGTCCCAGGGGTCATGCAGGGCTTGGGTGACCAGGAGGGGTGTCCTTGATCTGTGGGTGCCCTGCCCCTCCATCTTTTGCCTGCGAAGCAGGACCAAGGAGCAGCGTGTGCTGCGGAGTGGGACACTGCATTCAGGCGGGGCTGGCGGACGGGCCTCCTGCAAGTCAGCATCACGCTTCCTCAGGGCTTCTCTGTCCTTCTGCCCCTCGCAGCATCCTGTTTGCCGACATCGTGGGCTTCACGGGCTTGGCATCCCAGTGCACGGCGCAGGAGCTGGTGAAACTGCTTAACGAGCTCTTTGGCAAGTTTGACGAGTTAGCCACGGTAAGGAGCCCCGTCACGGCTGAAGCGAGCCCTGCCAGGCCCTTGGCCTTTGCATGCTTTGTGCCAGAGCTGGGGACAGGAGGCCCCAGCTGCGGAAGCCCACAGAGCACCAGGGAGCGGGGTGAACTGCCCTCCCACTGCCGTGCTGAGGCCAGGGCTGAGCCGGGGCCCCGACAGCCTGCAGTGGAGGCCCCTAGAGCTGGTTTATCCAGTGCAGTTCCCTGGTACCAGGATGACTGGTGTGGCCTGGCAAAGCTTGTGTCCTGGCAGTAGGGGCCAGGGTGGGACAGGCTCCAGGCTCACTGGGGGACTGCCTTGGACTTCGGCTCCCGCCATCTCTGCCCTTTGAGGAGGTGGGAAGTGCACATGGGACAAGCCCCGGTCCCCCTCTCTGCCCAGCCTCTCCCTAGGAGGGGCAAGGTCACTGGGGTCAGTGGAGCACTGGCCTTATGGACAGTCAGGCTGTTTCCAGTGGCTCTGCTGGAGGCATCTGGGAGAGGAGGAGAGAGGGCTGGCTTCATCAAGGAGGGGAGAGGACTGGCTCGGCCACTGTGTAGCAGCACAAGCCCAGGGGCGTCAGCGCAGGGCGGGCTGGGCCCAGCAGGACCAGTGGAGGTCACCCGGGCTGAGGCTACCTGCCTTGTGTCTCCTAGGCAGCTTTGGGGTCTGACTGTGATCAGGACCATGAGGTACATGGATCTTGCTGCAGACTCATGGGGTAGTGAGAGAGACTAGGAGGCCAATGTGGTGTGGGTTTTTGGACACAGTGTCCTGTCGCCTGGAGATGCCCTTGTGAAGTAGTTGTGGACCTCCCTAGTGGCTTGACTGGAGAAGCCCTTTCTTCTGGGGCACCCAGTGGGTACCCTGGGCTGGGTACAGTGACCTCATTTGGGAAGGGCTTCACCCTCTTCCTAAGGGAGGGGGACACTTTCTGGCTGAGGTATTGGCCGACGTTCCGCCGGCCTTGGCTGGTGTCCCGAGTCTGTCCCTGGGGACTGAGTCCTCGGCTTTTCCTGTCCAGTGCAGAAGAGCTCTAGCTCCACATGATGCCTTCAGGAACACATGAGTCCTCTTGAGGCTGAGTCCCAGCACCGGGATGCCAAGTGGCCCTGTACAGTCACATAGGCCGAGAAGTCACACACAGCCACCTTCTTCTTGTGAAGATCCTACAGGAAGTCAGGGGAACGCGGAGAGCCTTTGCTATGGTCCCCACCTAGCTGGGGGCTTACATTCACCTGAGCCACCATCCATATCACCAGTGGGGACCCTATCTTCGCCTTTCACCCACTCATTGGATACTTGTTAGATTTGTCCTGGGGCTCGTACCGGTGTGTACTTTTGGGGGTGAACCCCAAAAGATGATGGAGAAATGTCTGTCCTGATACACAGGCTTCTGCCATCTGCTGTGCGGGGACAGGGCTCCTGCTTTGGGTCAGGAGCTGAAGGGGCTGGGCACACGGTCCCCTCACCTGGTCCCAGGAGGAGGAGAAGGAAAGTGGTGAGCTCGCAGGGTACCATCCGCCAAGATAAGCCAAGCTCGGCGCGCCTCCAGGCTTAGGACGGCTGTCAGCTGTCTTGCCCCATTGCCTGGCCTGGGCTCTGAGCCACCCTCCACTAGGTGACTAATGCTGTGGTCATGCTGGGTCTGTTGACACCTCCCGCATCCATACTGTCCCCAAACATGGTCACACCAGGCCTCTTTCTGCTCCACAAGGGCCTGATCACAGAGAAGCAGAGGAGCAAGAACTTAATGAGAGTTTAAGTGCAGATCATTTGCATTCAAGGGAAAGTGGAGCGCTCACGCTGAGCTGGGGCAGCCTCCTCTGGGCTGATGCAGTCACACCCCCCCCCCCCCCC
>PVJA010024713.1:0-31473 GCA_004027025.1 Myocastor coypus | reverse complement strand
ATATTGAACATATACTCATTAGTGAAATAAACCAGACCTATATGTGTAAATATCATATAGTCTCCCTAATATAAGAACTTTAAAGAAGAAAACAAGAACTTAAGGGCATAACACAGCTGAATGTGTTATGGATTAAACAACGAAGTGACTGGAAGCAGACAAAGCAGAAAACATCAATAGCAAAACCATACACTTATGTGCACCACTTTTGCCACCTTAAAAAGTCTCAACCTCTCTGACCACCTCTTTTCCCCAGATACTGTCCAGCTCCCAGTTACAGCTCTTTGCCCTGTCTTTCTTTCCCCTAAATCCATTGGTCTATAGACCTCAACAGCTTCCAACGCAAGCCTGAGAAAATCAAAGTGCAAAGCAGAGCTTGGACGTTTTGTTTATTATATTAAAGTGATGTGGGAGGTTCTCAAAAACCCCTTCTGTACCTATCTAGCAAGATCTATCTCTGAATATAATGCTATCCAAAGCTCTGTAAATGACACTGCCAGAATATGTGTTGCCAAGGATAGAACAGAGCAATGTTTACAGGAGGAAATGAATACATGAGATATTTCTTGCATTTTTATCATCATCTCTACGCATTCACTTGTTTGAGCTAATGTTGGCTGCCTTCCTTAGCAGTATTAATGTTATTAATGAGCTACATGAAAATTCTGGTACCAACAGTAGCTCATTTCTAAAACAACAGAAATCTCATCTTGTAATGAGGATTTATGAATTTTCTGGAGCATTTTTGACTAGTTGATAACACTGCTTACTAACTTTATCAACATGCAAATTTATTGAAGTGTATAATCAAGATAGATAGGGGCACTGCCCATTGGTGAATTCCTATTGTTTTGTTTATTGAAAATTTGTATCATCTCTAATGTTTGGTGGGCTAGCATTTTGTTTCTTTTGCTACTTTTATTATCTTTTTTAAAAAATTAATAAACAAAAACGAGCTTATTTACTATTTGGCAAATTGAGGTCAACCTCTAATCTCACTCCCCCAAAAGTATGTGCGTATAAGCACTTCAGTTTATAGAAGGATCAGCAACAACAACAAAAAGCCAGGCATCTATCCATATGTAGAGTTACCCAAGCTCTGGTCCAGATGGACAAAAGAATCAAATCCTCCTTGGCTTCAGGCTTAGGGGGGTTCACACCCAGAAGGCAGCCCATCTCTAAAACAAACAAACAAACAAAGAAATCCTAACTGTATCCTCTACTGGGTTGCATCTTTTTGTTGCATGACTAATCAACAGGATGATAACTGGGGAATGTTTCATGAAGTTGAAGAGAAAGGATGAGTACTTAACTAAAATTACTTAGAAATATAACATGAATTAGATAGGATTTGAATGGGGCATTAAGAGGAGGACAAAAGTAGTGTAAATAAAGAAAAAGAGGAGGGGAAATAAAAGAAATGCTGACAAGGAAAACATACTTTCCCAAATGAAGAAAAAGGGAGTGATGATTTGCAAAAGAAATAAAGGCTCCAAACCCAAAGGCATGTAAGTTAGGGCTGGGGACCTGGATGCCGAGCTGCAGCTATCTGTATGACTGCTCAAAACAATGTTGTTAACCCTATTTGTGAGCCATATCTCACAAAATGACAAGGTATAGAATGCATACCCATGGTTGGGACTGGTACAACTACAGTGACTTTTTTTTTTTTTAATTGAAATGGCTTAACTTTTCTTTCCCCTCCCTTTTTTTTTTTTTTCTCTTTTGTTTCCATTTTTCTGGCCCTTGTTTTCATTTTCTTCTCTCTTTATCCCTGTCACTTTTTTCTTTTCCTTGTTTTAATATTTTTGTCTTATTGAAACTTTAATTGAAATGTGTGGGGATGAAATAAAACTCATGTTTCAGTCACATTTCTTCTGTGAAGACACAATTGCTTACAACCACAACTTCAATGAAGAGAGCCTTATTTTGTCTCACAGTTTAGAAGTCTTAGTCCTTCTAAGGTTGGCCAGCTTCAGGAAGAAGCAGTACTGTGAAAGGGTCTGGGGGAGGAAAGCTGCTTGCCTCATGGCAGTCAGGAAGCAGGTAATCAAGAGGAGCCAGGAGGGAAGGGCCACCCTCAGTGTTCCTCTTCCTTACTGCAAGGAACTGCAACAGTTCTGTGATTCAATTTCAAAAGCTTTAACTAGGTTCAGACAAGGCTTTAGAAGGGACATCTAAACATAAAGCATAACAGCCCAGTGAGTTAGTCACATTAATTTAAATATACATTAGTTACCAGAAAAGAACCCTACTCTTATGATTTAACATTACATTTACTTCTTTCTGTTGCTGATAATAGATGCAGAAAAATGAATTCACTTCAGACTTGGATTCCACATGGGCAGTGGTTCTGCCATGGAGTAAGACTGCAACTTCCTCACCTAGAGAATTTACACTGAAATGTAACATAAGGCAAAGACAGACATTCAAAGTGACACTGGGGACATTAAGGGGCATCTGGAGTTGATATATCTCTGCCTTCATTACTCTGATAGAAACTAAACCTAACTGAGAGGGGCTTACAAAGGAAGTCTAGTCATGGCTCCAATTAGAAAAGTAAAACTATTATATAAACAACTTTCTGACCAGTTCTATAACTGTTAAAATCTGGGGCTTCATATGCATAAAGCAGGATTTAATTCAATCCTTCACCTTCAGAGAAAGCACGTGAGTTAAAGGAATATCATTATTTCCCCTTGCAGATAGACCTGCAGGACATGACACCACAAGGGAGATCCAGATGGGCGAGTTTGTTCCTTGAGCAACAGATGTAACTCAGTTTATTGGAGTCACCAAACAAAGTGCTAATGCTAACATTATGAGTCTTGGATTGAATTATCTACAGCACGTATCTGTAAAGGAAGAGCAATACAGAAGAGGTGGGAGCCAAGCTTGGTTGTGCACATCTATAATCCCAGGACTCAGGAACTTGAGGCAGGAGGATCATTGAAAGTTGAAGGCCACTCTGAACCCCATAGGGAGCTATTGTCCAAAACAACAACAACAACAATGAAACAGGTTGGAAAACCACGAACATAACAATCTATGCATGTGAGCTTAGAGAGTCGGAGTCGCAGGGGCCTTGTCGCATCCCCCAGGTGTGCCATGTATGCAGCACTCCATTCCTCGCTCCCTCCCCCTCCAGTCCTCATTTTTCTAGCACTAAGGGGAAAGGCTGGAATACCATCGAGCTTGAGAAATGGGATAAAGAAGTTAGGAAGAAGCCGATAACTTCCTACCAGGAAGCAGCTACAGCAGGAAAGGAATTCTGTTTTAACAGAGAAAGTGACAAACGTGTCTTCTAGGAACTATCGTCAAAGCAAAAGAGAGGAGATTCTAGAGACACACTTATCTAGGACAGCGTAAAACAACAGAGCCTCACTACATCCAGTTGTGATGCTTAATACCACTACAAAGACACAGGACAGTGAAGCCTTCACATCTATGACATCTATGAGGAGCACTGTACAAATGGCTCAGAACTCTTACAATTTTGCTCACCAGAAGATCCCATCAGGGAAACCAGACACTGATATGGTGAAAGGCATCAAATTAAAAGGCGAAACTATCTCACAAAATATCTGATTAAAGTTTCAGTCCTGGCTCAGACAGTTACTTGAGGGATCTAGCTCAGAGGGTTATTTTAAGGCTTCCATTTGAGGATGTAAAGAAAAGGTTCAAGGTAGTACTTGACAGATAGGAAGGGCCCGGTACCTGTAGCCTAACTGTGACAGATATCATCATAGCAGAAGCAGTAATACTTGTGGTATTAAGTAAGCACTGGCAGTGCTAGGGACACTCATGGTGGTAGTAGTTATATTAACCTACGAACTGATATTCCATGAGAATTGTGATGAAAACCGCATCAGACCAACGGACCATTTGAGGCGAAAAAAATAAATCTTAGTTAAAAGAAGTGTTTAGATGGAGCATTTAGACTAAAGAAAATTAGCACAAAAAGGTATTACCCATTATCTTTTTGGTTTCAGGATGAGAATGTTTTTAATATGGTTAAATTAATCCTGGTTAATTCTTCCTGCAAGGAACAGGAGGAGTCAGGAAAGCTATTGTACAGAGGGTGCATCAGAAACAGCAGCAGGCTTCTTAGGGGGTTTCGGGAGTACTTTATGAAATGAAACTAGAAGAACAAAACAAGATTTATCTTCAATTCTCTTCCCACTTTGCCACCTCCATTTTCAACCAGGTATATTATTTCATTCACTTTGCCAAAACTCTTTCCCCATGGTGCACAGGACAATGGAGTCTCTGTCATTCTTTTCACATCACACTAAAATGCTTTCCTGGATTCATGCTTCAAGAATTTCTTTAGACTACGTCAAGGCCATGAGATCTGACCTATTCAAGCTGAGCTCAGAGACCATCTTAACGCAATAACACATTTCTAGCACAAAGAAAAGAAGCTGGCAAAGTGATACAACTTTTTTTTTATTTGTTTGTACGTACATAAATAAAACATATTTTTTCCTCAAGATAAAGTAATCCCTGTTTAACTAGCCTTTTTTATTTTGCATTTGAGGTGTTTTCAAAGCCCCTTTTAATGTTCGACTCTCTTTGAGGCCGTCACTCAAAGCCTTCACAGTGCCCTGCTCCAGTCTTCGGCTTCCCTTGGCCTTTCTGCTGTTTGCTTTTATCTCCTCCTCCCAAACAGCTGCTCCCTGATTACTGCTTTAACTTTTGCTGAGATTTTATTCCCTTCCTTCCCTTTCATCCCATGAAGTAGTTGAATTTTGCTTTTGAGCCATATACCTGATTCTTTCCACATCCTCTAAGTTTTTCCCTCTAATAGTGCTGTCCTGAACATCTAGAAAGAGAGAAATAGTATGGCCGTCAGCATTCATGAAATTTGCAATGGAAAGAGGAAAACTATTACAACCCAAGTATTTGTTCATGGTGCATGGAAAAATATTCACTGACTCCTGATTTATGAACCCCTCTGTCCTAACCAAGAAAAATAAATGAAATGACATGGGATTTTCAAAAATGATGCATAATTATTCAAATTTCTGCTATTGCGTCAAAGTGCACATCTCAAAACAAGAATAGCTGATTAACAATGATTGATGTATTATTTATTTTTATTGTCAAATCTGTTGCCCAGATTAATATATAGTTATGTAAGATTGGACATATGATTGAATCAAACTTAATATGGCAAAGCTTTTTCAAATTTTTCATTAAAACCTAATGTCTTACTTTTTTTTCTCATTATGATACACAATACCCCATAACTTTTACATTCTGCATGTACCTAAAATCAGCACCCTGCAGATGATCTCAAGTTCTGCTGCCTGCTGGAGCAGTAACCAGGCTTTGCTGTTTTTCCTGGAGGTGTCAAGTGCCTGTATCACTGGATGCTCTGAATCCATTTCTAAAAAATACATTTTCCACGATGCCACTATTCTGGAACCAGGGGTTCTGTGGCTTTTTTCTCACGGCATTCCACCTTTTCAATTTTGAGGCTGCAAAGGGTGGATGCCGCTTCTTGCGATGCCCTCGAGTCATTTATTGTATTCTCCTGTCCCTTCTCAGCAATCAATAGCTTTTCATTTCTATCCTTGCAGTCGACAGCTTTACTGGAATTTCCTTTCTGGCCAAAATCACGAAGTTTAAATCCTCCTGCTGGGTTTTCTGCCTTTAATTCTCAACACATGCCTGGTTCAGAGGCCCCTGCAAGAGTCATGCCACCACCTCAACATTTGACTGCCTTGAAATTTCTTCTGCCAGATTAATTTGACTACTACCCTTGATCTCAGTCATGGGTAGACTTTCTGAGTGTGAGCAAAATGCAGATTAACTTTTTGCCATGTCATAACACACATCATCTGAAGTCCAGAACCCAACACAGTCCTTCAAGCAGAAACCTCCCAAGCTTGGTTTTTATCAGCAGGGTTTCAATCAGCCTTCTGGTCTTCTGAGCTGAGACCTGGATCTCCCATACAGAGCAGCCTTAGGTGTTTCACTTCTACTTATTCAGGCAAAATCTGAACCTTTCCAACTTTTCCCACAAATCATTCTCAAAAGCTCCTCAGCCACATGTGTCATGTAGTCACTGCAATGGTCCCACCCCTCCTACCAAATTCTGTCTTAGTTACTGTTCTTTCATTCCTAAGATGAAATACCTGACACTCAGATTAAGGGAGGAAATGTTTATTTGGCTCATAGTTTGTAGAGGTTTCAGAATCAGCTGGCTCCTAGTCAAGATAGCATGGCACAAAGGCAACAGTTCAAGGCAGCAGAAGACAGCAAAGCAGCAAGAGCATAAGGAAGGAGAGCAAGCCTCTTTTCCTCCCTTACATTGCAGACTTTCCCATCCCCAGGGCAAGTGTAGCATTCACACAGTCTCCATGTCTTCTTCCACAGGATGAGGATGTTTACAAAGTTATAACCCTGACAACGTCCTGCATGTTTTGCTCAACTTTTAAACTTCTCAAGTTGACCTAAGGTGCCAACCATTACACATGCTAGCCACTTAATTAAAAATTATTTCAGTTGAAAGTCAATAATTTCAATGCAGCCACAGTCACGTTTCAGAGTATTACACTATATTAAAATGAATTGACAATCACATTTTCATTAAAAGTACATTACTAAATGAGAATGCTAAGTAACAGGCCTACTTTTTATTTGTATAATAAACCAGTTGAACAGGACAACAGATTAGTGGAAACTACACAGAGAATATTTATTTAAAGTCTTCTGGATGACTAGCTAGGTAGAGTATAGAAAGTCACTTCAAAATCAGTCTTACTGTTCTATAATGTGTTTGAACTCTGTCTCTTCACTGTGTCAATTTAAGTTAATTTGGGATACATTAATGTAGGGAATAAGTTAAAGAAATCCTTTCAGCCTTGAGAAACACAGCTCAAAATAGAGCCCCACTCTGAGGAGACAATAATTAGACCAGGAGCTATATCAGAAGAAAAAGATAGGGACCTGGCTACTTCCCCTATGTAGCACAACATAGTATTATTAGACTGATGTACTGATGCAGTTTTCACCAAGATGCATTGGATTAGGGATCTAGGTGGTCCCCAAATGGGTTCCATGTGCTGTCCAATAGGACAACAGACTCATAAAAACACGATGGTTTGTTCTTAACCACCTTATTTATTCTTGGCTTTTCCTTGAGCTCAAAATGACCATGAAAAGCAGAACTTTTGCATCAGTTAATGACACTGAGCTAACCACACTTGCACAACTAAAGTCACCGATGAAAGAGGACATGAACAGCTTTAGACAGTGACAAGAACAATGGAATATGTATGTTTGAAACAAAGGAGAGCATGTGGAGGGGAGATAATAACAATGTTTCTTAGAGTAATAAGATCCTTCATAATTGAATGTGAGCCTTATCTAGTGTGTAAAGCTAGGATGAAACTCAAGATGTATCTTCCTCTTTTTTCAAAGAGAAGAGATATAAGTCCATAGCTCTGGCTAATGGTACATTTTAATTTATACTTTAGTGTGATCAAACAATATTGTGAGTGTTGAAATGGATCTTATTACTCAAAGAAACACTGTCATTATTGCCTATACTCAGGTTTAGAGTATAATAATGACAATAATCTCTCTCTCTCTCTCTCTCTGTCTCTCTCTCTCTGTCTCTCTCTCTCTCTCTCTCTCTCTATATATATATATATATATATATATATATATATGTAATACTAGATGATTTGTCTCTTCTGATAATTTATGTGTAAAAGTAGTCTGTGTTGCTATATAGCATTGGAAACTCCCTTGGATAATTTTGTTTATAATGGTATTGCTATGTAAGTAAAAATCATAATTCATACTTGCTTTCTCCACACCCCTTATAAAAGATAAGAAAAATTGTGTACTAAGTACACTGAATCTATGCTTTTCCTCTACAATGTATGATCTTTCTCAAAATATTAGTAGCTTCCAATAAATTTAATAATTTAGGTAATCTAATTATCAGAGCATTGCTCAGGTCTTGATTAAGGATAATGTATTCATGGTTTGCAAAATTGCTCACATGTTGAAACTTGATACTGACACGTGGAAGATTGAAACTAGACTCCCCTGACTCTCACTGTGCATGAAAATCAGCTGCAGGCATGTGACACAGCTCAGTGGATCACCACTTTAGTATCATACTCAAGGGTGTGGATTTGATCTCCAACTCTGTAAAAAGGAAGGAGAAATGGAAGGAAGGGAGGTTGAAGGTGAAAAATTGAAGAATAAAAGAAAACTGACTCAAATTGGATCAAAGAGATAAATATATGACCCAAACTATGAATTTACTAGAAAGAAAAACAAGGAAATAAACAACGCTAAACCTAGGTATAGGCAATAATCTACATACAACTTCAAAAGTGCAGAAGACAAAAGCAAAATTGGGCAAATTCATTTATATAAAGTTAAGAACCTTATGTATAGCAAAAGAAAAGTGCAATAGAGTAATGAGACCAATTTCGGGGTGGAAATAATTATGTTAACTCTCTGACAAAGGATTATTACCTAGAATATATAAGGAGCTTAAGAAATTCAGTTAAAACAACAACAACAAAGTCCAACTTAAAAACAAGAAAAGAATAGGAACAACCACATCTAAACTTATATTAAAATAACCAATAAATTTATGAAAAGAGCTCAACATTATTACCTGTTAGTAAATACAAGTCCAAGTTCCTGTGAAATGTCATCTTATTTCAGTTACAGTGGCCATCACTGAAAAGATGAAAATTCAGGAAAGCTGGTAAAAATGTAGATAGAGGAAAACTTTTATTCACTGTCAGTGGTGAATGCCAACTAGTATAGCAGTTCTTACGCCTATGGTGTTTCTTCAAGAAACTTAAATGCACCTACTGTATTATCTAGTTCTTCCATTTTTGAATGTATTTCCAAAGAACATTGCAGCATTATGTCAAAGAGATAAAAACATATTCCTATTTGCTGGTTTGCTCTTCATAATAGCTAAGGTATTAAATTAATGCCCATTTCTGAATGAACACAAAAAATGCTATATACATGTACCCTGGAATACCACTCAGCCACATTTCAAATAAAAGGTGCATACCTAGAGGACCTTATGCTAGCTGAAATAAGTCAGAAAGAGAAAGACATGTATTGAATGGCCTCTCTCATGTCTGTGTATTAAAAATCCTACAAAATGTATATGCTTATTACTATAGATTGGAAAAAATAGGAAAGGTTATATAGCTAGTTCCAAACATAGTTGGATAGAGGCATGAGGTCTAGTCATCCACAGAACAGAGGAAGTGATTAGAGTTCAAGATAAACTATGATATATCTTATAAATAATAGAAAGTAGGGGCTGAAAATGTACAAACATAATAATAGCACAATTGTATTAATTATGCTGACTTGATCTGTACATTTCCTAATGAGTATCACACTGTACCTAAATTGCATACAGTTGTAAAAAACTAATAAAGAGTTTTAAATGTTTAAGGAGTTAAAGATGTTAACTGCTCTGACTTGATCATCAGCATATGTGTATCACTGTATATATTACATTATTTCTCTATCTTTCATAAAATTGTGCTATTAAAATAAGAACTGTTTTTTAAGCAGATGATAATAGCTCACATACTAAGAAGCCTATGAAACTACAAAGACAACAACAAAGGAAGGGGTTTCATGGAAGGAAACAAAACTCTGATGGTCACATGTCCAGTGGAATAGACACCTCTTATAGTGCAGGACATCAAATTATGCTTATCTGGTACCTATCTCATTTACAAACTGTAGCTTATTTTACATGTGACTTCTCTTGTTTCATGTTTCTTCTTATAACACCTAAAACATAACCTTTAATACAGTAGGTCAATAATTGTTTACTTATAATATCAATAGATATTCTTTTAAGACAATAAAATTTTCAAATGATATGTTGAAGGAAGTGAGAAACTGGTATGGTAATAAAATCAGATAATAATGTGAATCTTTGAAAACATAACTCAACTCAGAAATCTATTTTTAAAAATATTTTTAATAAATATGCACATAGAGAGAGGTTAAGCATCTATAGACAGACCAAGGGGCAAACTCAACTTGGTACTTGTTTTGGAAATAAAGTTTTACTGAAATGCAATTTTGCCCATAAATTATGTACTCCGTATTGTTCCTTTCATAATACAATAGTTGAGCTGAAGAGTTGTTACAAATGACTGTAAGTCAGACCACAAAGTCAAATTTATTATGGACTTTTTGATAACTCTAGTCAAAAATTGCTGTGGGTTATCATTTCTCTCTGTAAAAAAGCCTACTTAACTGGCAAGGTTGATTACAAGGCCCAAGATTAAGGTCAAAGTGTTAGTCTCTTGATTACTCACTTACCACAACTTAAAAGGACCACTCCTTCAGCTAGTAGATACAGTGCCCCTTTCCCTCCAAAGTACTTCAGTTCCCACCAGTGTACTGCAGTGGCAGGTATATATAGCTTTTCTGGAAGCATCTCCTTAGCATGTTGAGATGCCAGTACTTGGTTCAGTAAGAGCCATTGCTATTGGTAGAATGCTCCTGGCACAGAAATATGGAGTGGCATGTTACCCTGTCATGCGGCTTCAACTAGGCAGAGAACAACAGTTGGAAGGCAATGAACTGCAATATGGAGATTATTATTTTTTATGTATTTAGTACAGGTTGTACAGGGTTTTACTACACAGATCAGACTCACAGTGATCCTCCTGTTTTTCAGCCTCCCAAGCACTGGGATTACAGGTGTGTGCCACCACGCCCAGTCTCAATCACTGTCTCAGCACAACTCAGGGACAGCACTAGCATGGCACAACAGGGATCAAACCTCAGCAGCTGTGTCTGCTGGCCAGCTGCACTCTCTGGCCAGCTCTAGGGATTGATTCTTAAACTTGCAATGTCCAAATCAGTTATGACAAGAGGATTAATAAGATTATATCATTAAAGATGTTTTATGGATTAATAAGGATATATCCAATTACAGGAACAACAATAAAAAAGATATTTCAGAGACTTAGAAAAGAATCAAATAGTTCAAAGATTAGAGTAAGTTTTCACACTTTAAGATGTTACAAAGCTGTCATACCCTACATGAAATTAGATTTTTGCACAGTTGACATATTTCCGTCTCAAAATAATTACAATATAACTAGGAAACGTTATCATTATTTTTTATTTTTTTTATTTTTTAGTGTATTTAATTGTTGCAGGGTCTCACTACACAACTCGGACTCATAGAGATCCTCCTGTTTTATGCTCCCCAGCGCTGGGATTACAGGTGCCACTGTGCTCAGATGCTGTGGCCAGTTCAGCCAGCCCTAGGAGCAGGGTTGGCACATAATGTGGTGCCAGAGATCAAACCACGGTCCCTGCGCTTGCCTAAGTTTGCCTAAGCAGGCTCTTTAGCCTGCTGAGCTATTTCACTGGCCCATGAAAATTTCATTGTCATATTCTGTTAAGATTCAATTAATTCAATGAATCAAAATAATGACTATGCTTTAATTTATGAGATTTTTCATAAAGCTCAAATTGATTATCTAGTATATGTTTTATTTATTTTTATTTTATTCATTTTAATAAAAATGGATAATATAGCAATGAAACAGTTTCAAAGTAAGTTAGTAGAATGGTTACAATAATTAATACAATTAATGCGTACTTTTGTCCTCTTAGTAGTTATTGAGAGGACAAGATGCAGACCTCATTTGTTCTTTGGACAATATTAACATAAAATTTTATTCTCAGTGAACTAACAGAAAGTAGCTAGATAATTATACTAACTCTCTTGTAAGTGTGTATATATATTTTTTCCAAGATTTTAATATTGGGAGAAAACATCATACCATGTCTTACAAGTAGATTGTAAGTCAAAGATACAGGATGAATCATAAAACAAAATTAATTAAATATTAATTAATTTAAAATGAACTTAAATATTTAAACAATGTTCCAAAATTCAAATCAAACTGTGAATCCAACTTAGAGGCCAGAATGTTGTGTCATATGTATGAATCTGTAATCCATTCAGAGTACTCACATAATATTTGAATAGGTTAATATATATACAAATATTCAACTAAGAAAAAGTTTCCATAGTAGTAAAGAGTTACTAAAAATAAAACATAACATAAATACTGTAATTGAAAATATATGTGCAGAACTTCTAACAGTTTGGGGATAGGATATCGCACAAAGCTCTAGTATGTCATTTACATGGACAGTGTCCATGACACTTAACTGGTGGCCAGGTGTCACTTGTGGGCTAATTTTGCTGCTGCATACAAAAAAATAGCTGAAAAACTGCTTTTGTATACCTCTTCTTCTCCTGTGTTTAATTGTTTTCCCTATTTGGTGGGTTCTTCTCAATCAACTGCATAATGTTGGGGTCATTTTGATCCCTCTCTAGAATGTCTTTTAGTAAACCGTGCAGGGTTGGCTTCACCATCACGAAATTCTTTAGTTGTTCTTTGTCATGGAAGTATTTCACTTCTCCACTGAACTTAAAAAAGAGTTTTACAGGCTATATAAGTCTGACTTGGAATTTGTTTTGTTTCAAGATTTGTAGTACTTTACTCCATGCTCTTCTTGACTTGATGGTTTGTAAAGAGAAACCTGCTGTTCTTCAGATGTGTTTTCCTTTAAATGTGATCTGTTTCTTCTCTCTAGTGGCTTTTAGTATACTGTACTTGTGCTGAATTTCTGGGATCTTGATTATTCTATATCTGGGTGTGGCTTTAATTAAGTTGATGTTATTTGAAGTTCTATATGCTTCAGTTATACGAATGTCAAATTGTTTCCCCATATTTGGGAAGTTTTCTGCTATTACTGCTGCCCATATTCTTTTCATATCATTTATATTGACTCCTTTTTTCTCATTGATGCCTGTTAGTCTTACATTGTTGATCTTTGCATCATCTTACAGATGTTGAGCTATATTTTTCCTGCATCATAGTTGTTTCTAAGAGATCTTTTCTTACCTTTTCGCTAGTTGCAATGGTGTCTTTAAAATTTGAAAGTCTATTTTCACTTTCATTGAAATGTTTTTGCCAGCTGGTGATTGAAGTTTTAAGTTCCTGTGTAGCACTTTGAATCTGCCTCATACATTCTATTACTTTCCTATATTGCTCATTTACAGATTCCATCATGTTTCCATTCTCCTCTATTTTTTGTCAGTGTCTTCTTCAGAAGCACTTAGTACTTCTTCCATTATAGTTATCATTTGTTTATTCACTTCAGAACTTATTTTTGATCTGATTTCCTATATACATTTCTGTGATTTTTTTTTTTTTTTACTTCAGATGCTATTATTTCAGAGATTTGAGGTGTGTGATTTTCAATTTCTTGTATGCTATTGTCTCCTGCATTTGTTCTGGATGGACGTGTGGCCTGAGACTGCATTTTGTTCTTTCTCTTTGTCATTTTGTATAGCACTGTCTTAGGACCTTTGGTGCAGAGCTTTGGTAGAGTTCTTACCTTAGCCCCAGATCTGGTTCTACCAAGTTCAAACTCATCCAGATGAGTGTGGCTTGGGTCTGGCTGGTGAGTGCCACTTCTTCCTGCTGTAGCCCTGGGAGGTAAACCTGTTGTGCCACTCTGGGAAGATGTTCTGCTGCTGGATAAGCTGGGTATGTCTTGTCTCTAACCTCTCTACAGGGAGTTCTACAGCAGTTTTCCCCACTGGGCCTGTCTGATAGATGAAATTCCATTTACATGCTGGGCCTGGTTTCTGGATCTAATGTGTTTCTAGTGGGCCCAGGGCAGTGTCCCTCAGATACTGGTCCCAGTTGCTGGTTCTACTGAGTTTCTGGTGGGCCTTGGAAGGTCTCACTCACACACTGGGCCTGGTTGCTGGGTCGAATAGTATATCTATGTTATCACAGAATAAAGCTGTAAAAGGAACCGATAATAAGTATAGGACTTTCTCCAATCTTTTGCCCAATTCCTACATTTTATCAATGAAAGAATCTGATTATAGAAAACACAAATGGCTACACTGTGATCCAGGAGGGAAGAAAGACAAATCTCATTAAGTGCATCTGTTGATGACACAACCTCATGTGATTAGTCAGTAACAGACAACCAGCCTCATATTGGAATCCAGTGATAGACATCATACGGAAGACAGAAGAGACTGCTGGGAATACTCTCCACTGAGAGTTAAAAAACTTTGGTCTCTAATATCAATTTCAACTTCAAGGTTGTTTAAAAGTCACCCAGACACTATTTCTGATTGTGTAAAATACAAAAAGAAAACCAATTCATTTCATATTATAAGAGCATGGAGTCATTAAATGCAAAATGGAAAAATGTACTTTGTACAACTTTTGAATATTATAAAATTATAAGCAGTCATCTGTATAAAAGGAAGAGAAACTGATAAAATTCATGACAGTATTTTTGGATCAAGCAGTTGGGGTGATCATAAATAAGAGGAATAAAGCACTTAAGAATTAATCCCCTTTGTTCTCTCCTGAACATATCCACAACTCCTGAAAAAGAGGCTCAAAGCTGGATTTCAGGTTCTGCTGCCCTGCTCTCCATTACAAGGACTTTGCAGCCCCCTTTCCACATTTATCCTAATGCTGGTCCTTGAGGACTGTTTTCATGATTTCTAGTTTGTTCTCCATTCAGAAATGAACAAAACATCCTATGCAAAAGAGCCCTTGGGCACCAAATAAGAAAACATTTATAGGACACTCACACACTTCAAGTCTTAAGCCACATATCTTCAGATGTCCCCAGGATTTTTGTTTTTTTTCCTCATAAAGTAATGGAAACTGTTAAGTGTTTTTAGAATTGAAGCTCAGAAGGATCTGTGCTTCCACTCAGAGAAGGGGCCTGAAGTCTCTTCCAGGAAGGAGAAGAACACATAATCTCCTTCATGGTCACCTAGCATTTTCTCATTGCACATGCGCTGTTTTTTTTTTTTTTTTTTTTTTTTTCTGTTTCTATCATTGTTGGTGTAACAAAAACAACAAGGATAGAGGGATATAGGGTTGTGCACAGATGGCCATAACTCTTTGCCACATGTCACCATAATGGAATAATGCAAATTCATGCTTATCTTGTTCCCATATTAGTTGTGTGTATTACAAATATGTACATTTCAGGAATAAATAGGTGTTGAAATTGTAATCACTCTTAGAAAATTCTTCCAGTACTCCTGTTGAAATTTCCACTCCTGCTACACTTCAGGAAAAAAATCACTATGAAGTCAAATCTAAGGACTGACTTCAGTCTGTACAAGTTAACCCTCCCATCCAGTATTTAAATATCCTGTGTTCATGTCCAATGGAAATAAATTTTGACAAAATTGAGGCAACAATGCTGAAAACCTGATAATTTCTAAGTTATCTGAACACTGCAGACATTATGCAAACACTCTAAGACATTCTACATTCTCAAGAGTTGAATATTTTGAATGATAAGGAGAAATATGACTTGGTTACTAGCACGACAAGAGATAACTTCCTGAGTGCACACTCTACATGATTTTAAAAGCACAAATGTCTCTTAACAGATGGAAAAGACAATATGAACAAATCTTTATGGGTTGATTCGGATTCACATCAATTCAAGAAATGTTAGTCAAGCACATACTAATAGACATTGCTACCTGATAGCATGACAACAGGAAAAGGAGAGCAAACAGTGGGGGGAAATGCTGTGCAACATCTTCTCGGGGTGATGGCTAGTCTCACTGACTCAACTCCCATAATCATGGAAATGAACGTGAATGTTCAATTTCCATCTTCTCTACCTTGGGCAAACCTAAGTTCTGCTCATTTCTCAGTTTTAAAACATTAGTTCTAAAGGTTTCTTAGCTATAAAATGATAGGGCAAGACTCCCAACCTGCATCCAATCAAAGCAAACACCCCTTTCCTACTTTTTCTGAAAAGTCTTTCTTTATCCATTACATTTTGAGACAGACATTGCTACTACTTACTCCTATGACATCTTGTACTTCTATGGCCTAGTTATCTATAATCCCCTGCTAATTTTCTTATAGGGAATGATTTAGGGAGCCTTGCTTGCTATAGGACATACCACAGCTAATGGTAAGCCACTAATGACTAACATTGGCCAAATATATTTGCTCGAAGTCAAAATTACATGAAGCATAGAATTCCGCTTTTCTTATTCATTTAAAGGGAGGCCTCTATGGTGCCCTCTACTTTGGTGGGGCCAACTGATCCTGCTGAACTGAAGGAGCCTCAGCCACCTGTGCAGAAGTTTCTGTCTGGCATCATCCTGTTGCCCACTGTTGGAGATCACTATGCCTCTGCTGCACTTTGTCCTGTGCAATAGTGTGCTTGTCATCTTGGACATACCAGACACTGCCTTAAGTCCAGGCTTACCAGGTCCGTCCCATAACAGTCTGAGCCTTGATTGGGAAGCACTATTTTAAGCCAATCCAAAGGCCTCTTTTGACTGCTTTGGCAAAAAAGGATCTTAGGACATAGTATATTGAGTTTATTCTGTACATATGAAAAATACACCCTGGCTTGAATTTTTAAAATATTCACTGGTTTAATACATTGAGTTTACAGATAAGATAGTGGGGGACAACTTCAGCTTCTCCCAATATAATCTCCAGTCTTCCACTGTGAAAATCAAACAATTTTTCAATTATAGTAGATTAATATTGTAGTCTATGTATGCTAAATGGTTCAATGTGGTTTAATCTATTATAGTAACCATTTGGACTCTTCTGGTATAAAACAATTATTTATTTGTAGAATGAAAAAAGTCTACACAGAAACTTCAATTTAAATCAGAATTCAGATTCTCAATTTTTTTGAGATTATAATATTTAGGTTCAAACTTAATAAGGGCTTGTAATATGGAGATTGCAATTAAATTCACTGAAAAGACTGTAACTTTTTCTACTCAAGGTGGAATAGCCTTAAAAGTAAATTAGGACATCTAAGTATAATCTTGGCAGCTATTTCTACATAACTACACCCAGGGAAGTTACAAAAAAAAAAAAAAAAAAAAAAAAAAAAAAAAAAAAAAAAAAAAAAAAAAAAAAAAAAAAAAAAGCACATTATGCAATAGCATCAACCACAAAGGTAGAGTCCCAACTAGAGGGAAGAGAGGACTCAAGAATTTCTTGGTACTAAATTTTTCCCACTTGGATGTCACAGCTGCTCTTGAATTGTAAAATGAAGGGCATCTATAATTTTTCAGATTTTTATGATGCCCCTGAAGTGGTAGCATTAACCATTTTTTTAAAGGTGAAACACTCGACTTCCGCTTTCTCTAGTAGAAAACTGACCTGAGAAATTTGCACAAGAATTTTCAGTACTATTTATGAATTGTTAACTTAGAACTATAGAGAAAGCACCCAGGAACTGAGTGAGTTGAGAACCATGCTTATCTGACCCCAAATATTTGAATTATTATTATTGACTTAGTTGCATTGAATGTATTTGATACCAGCATTAATTCAGTGAATCAGTTTCTGTCTAGATCAAATCAGATAAATTTTTACTCATTTTAAGATTTCTGGTCATTAATGACAAATAATCTAGGTCAAGTAAGTATGCAGCCATACAGACTTCCAGTCAACCTGACTGATTATGGTGGAACATCACCAGACTGATGAGCAGTCTCATCTCTTCTTCCTGTATTTCTTGTTGTTTTTTTTTTTTTCCAGAGCCATGTGTTGTGGTTAGATGCCAAAATAATTATATGAATGAATTAGTAATTTCAGTACTGAAAGTTGCTAGAATAAGAAGCTGATGAAGACAGAAACCCATTCTTGAAGTCCATGAACAAAGCCAGCTCCCAATTTCCTGGGCTCAGAATAAAAAAAACACTCTTAGATTCTCAGGTCAGTAAGAAATGCATCCCTTACTCATCAACAAGGAGAAATAATCTTGAGAGAAAATACTAGGACTGCATGGGTCATTTCATAATTTCCACAAACTACATGAAGAATTTGGGGCTGCCAGGTCTGAGGCTTTCCTAGAAGCGATATTTCATAAGGGAGTTCTCACTACTCTCCAGATGAAAAAGTACAGGAAATTGAGACTAGGCAGTAGGTGATTTCCTGTTCAATTTTTGGGAAGCAAACCAAATTTACAAGCTTAGGAGCCTCCTTATAATTCAATATATCTTCCTAAATTTAAACATTCAAACTTAAATCCAAGGTTGGTTAAATCACTATTTCAACCTCAAACTCAGTATCAGAATCAAGACTATGGCCTACGATTTCTAAGTTCTTGGTGCCCACTATTTCCCATTGCCAGTTCTGCTTTCCCTCCTTAAACCAAACCTCATCCTACTCTGTACACATCTTTTGTTTTTAAGCCAAAGCCTAGATATCCTATCTAACTCTCTTTTAACTATGTAATATTTTTACCCTTATGTCCACTTCTCACTCATCACTTGCTTTTTCTTCCTTTCACCCCTAAGCAATTTATATTATTTGCTACATTCAAACCCTTTCCTATTCTCATGGTCAGGAGTTCTACAGTCAGCATTTTCATGTTATTTGTATTGAAGCCAAAAAGTAAATATGAGAGAAAGTTATCCAAGAATTTAAGGTGGAAGTTACCTGAGAATTCAAGAGCTACAGGGAAAAAGAATAAAGTCCTGTTTAAATTCCACCCTGGAAGCTATAGACTAGTATGTAACAGAAGACCTTTTATCACGGTAGTGATAGCCAGCAGCAAGTTGAGCTCGCTGGGGTAATTGTTGAGTAGACAAGTATTAATCGACATCAGTTGGCATGGAGGCTTTCACCTCATTGTGCCACGCAAAGATCAGTCCCTTATCCACTCAACTGGTGAGCATTCCTTTTAGAGAAAGCAACACTGCTCTATTTTCTAGAGCTCTTTGATAATAATAATTGTAATAAATGTCTGCCTTGCCCTAAATAACACAGCTATGCAAATATCAGGAGGCATCTTGGTGATGATACTTTACACTGATATGCCTTCCACAGCTCCAAGGAGCAGTGCTTGTTTCACTGATCCTTCCAATGACTCTGCCAAAAGACAGAAGGGGGCAAGGAGCACAAACTCCATTCCACTGATGAGAAAGGTGGGATGGAATCGTTGCCCCATCTGAGGTCCACTTACTGAGTCATAGAAAATGATGATTCATAAAAACAATGCATTGTGGGTATTTCTAAAAACAAAGGATGATTTTTGTTTAAGATTGATTTGGCCTGGTCAAGGAGATTATGGGACCTCAGAGGAAAGGGATGAATGAACTGCAGTGTGTCTAAGGAGAGTCACCCAGAGAAAAACATTCTCTCAGGTTTTCACAGAAAGCAAAATGGCCAAGCAATGGCCGTGACTCGTCCTGAAGGCTGACACTAACAACAGTTCTACAAAGTACTGTCTATGGTCTCAAACTTAATCCTGAGGGGATTTGACCCTGGAAAAAACAAAAAAAAAAAAAAAAAAAGAATGTTTGTTATACAGGTCTTGCTTTGACTTGCCCTTGACCACCTAGCAAAAAAATAATCCTTAATTACAATGCATGAAACACAGAGCTAGTTTGGTGAGATGAGCTTTAGGAGGCTTAGATTCAATAGCCTCCAACATCACAAGCTTCACTGGTGGCCACTGCAATTGCAAAACATTTGACTGTGTATGTATCTGCTTCCTCTTAGTCCAAAGAGAAGTATATTCTTTTCCTTTTTTTTTTTTCTAAGCAGCATCAATAGGGAAGTGGGTCATGCCCACACACTGTACTCTGTAGAATGATTGTGAGGACAATATGCAATATGTCACCTTTCAAAGCAAAGAAAGGGGAAAAGAAAAAAAAACGTAATGTTGATTTCGAAAGTTTAATGTTTAATTGTTTGATCAATCTTATATACTTTTATGTATTAATCTAAACTGATCTGATGATGAAAATATGTAATATAACCATTGTTAAATTTAAACAATAAAAAATTGAAACTAAAAAAATAAGATTGATTTGGACATGCCTATCATTGATTTTAATTTCTTGTTATTGACTCCTTAGAGATTTTGATAGTTTATACTTTTGGTGCTTCCTAGTGTTAATGCCAAGTACGAATGTGTGGACTCTTCTTAGAAGCCAATGACTTTTCTCCATTTATCAGCAGGTAGCGAAATAAGCTGAGAATCTCAGCTAAAGCACTGTGACAGTTCTTGCATTATACTCTGCATTACTCATGATACATTGGATGGAGAACAGATTGGAGTGCGTACAACATTTGGAGCCATGATATATAAATTCAAAGTCTTAAGATAGCCTCTATAGTTTATGGGTTCCAGCTCCAATAATCTTATCCTGTTACTTTACTTGAGATATGAAGTTATACCCTTACATTGATGATATTTTATAAGAGTTTGATGAAAATTCAAATGATAGATGTATGTGCAAGCACTTGATCAAATGTAAAGCAATGCAAATATTTGTCAGTTATTAACATTTGGACTCCTTCACATAAGAATACTAATTTTTTTAATGCAATAGAAAACCAGAATCATGCCTAAAACAACTGTTACTGAAAGCTACCTTGTAAATGTTCTGTGGACAATTACTGAGGTAAAGCAAAATCTAATTGCTCTTAAAGGTCACAGACCCTAAATCACACATTTAGCAAAAAGGTAGAGGTTCAGCACACCATCTCTCTCACTGAGTCATGTGATAACTTTCCACCTCTTGTAAGTGGATGAAAGAGTCTTCTAAACTTCTGCACTTAAGGTTTTACCACTATTTTAATGTTGTCATTCTTGCTTTCTTAATTTCTTTAATTTTCCTCACTCATTGCATGCATCCATGCTAATAATTTAGCTTCAATCTATAGGAAACTTGACTCTTCTCCTGAGCATATTGCCCTACGTCTAGTGATGACACCATTAGTTTTATTTCAAACACAAAATAAATGGTACAACAATAAAGATGAATCTTTACTATAACCAAATAATTCTCAGTCCTGTACTTCTTCAGTCCAGACTACTATCTTCTTTCTTTGGACCCTAATAAGAGGTATTTCTAATAATTTCATACTTTTTTATTTCTACTAGTTCATTTTCTCCCATATTACAGCAAATTATACATCTTAATTACCTTTCATATTTTCCACAACTTGGTTTTCCAATAGATTCTTATAATCTCCACTGGTATTTTATCTATACTATTTATATTTAATATTTTGTGAATTAAAATATTCACATGACTGCCATTAAGGGTATTCAGTCTGCCACCCCCATTTTAAAATAAGAAAATAAGAATATGAAGCTAATATTGTTCATGAGATCAGAGTGTGGGCTGATAATTATATTCACATTAGCAAATTATTTCCTCATTACCTGTCATTGTGTAATTACTGGGAGCAATGCAGTAGTTTTTGTTCCTCGCTATGACAAGATTAGAGAATATCTGGTATGGCATGGAAATGAGATGATAGGGATCCCTCTTACAGGACACTTGCCAAACTGACTTAGAATGACAGATGTCACTGTTGGGTCCTAAGTTAGGGACAAGAAGAAAGTTCCATATAAAAATGTCAGCACAGGAAGCACATATGGATTTATTTCATGGCCTACTTCATTAGGTAAAATGAAAAACATCCTATGCTGAAGAATTTAAAACTTTTCCATTTTGGAGGGCTTGGCTTTGAGAACTTTACCCTGCCCTGAGTGTGCCTTTCTGATGTCACCTCTAACAACTCACACTGTCAAATACTCCCTTGTAGTAAGTGACTTATTCATTATTTTCCAATCACACCTTTTTTTTTTTTTTTTTTTTTTATTGAAAGCCACAACTCCCTCAAGGTTCTGCCCTTCCCTCTTTACATGTTCACCTGATACCTATTTTGTAGATGTGGCTAAACTTTCCCCCATGTTTTTGCCCACAGATTTTTTCCCACATCTAAGTTCTTATGGCCTTTATAGTTTTATTCATTTGACAATTAATCACGCACTCCTGGTTTGTAGTGCCTACCCTCTTGGGTTGTTTATTTCTGCCATTATCATTTAACTTGTATTTTTCGAACATTCTTCCCTAACAACCATTGACTTTCCTTGAAACAGTACAGTAATAGCATTGTTTCTTTTCTTTGCATCCCAGTGGAGAAAAGCTTTCGCTATATGTCTTCGAAATCCCAAGTCCTAAGAGACAGGCACAAGGAGGCAAGGCGGGCAAAGAGCCAGGTCTCCATTCCTAATATACAGATTAACTCCAAATTGATCTAACTCATTTTCTAGGATTCACTTTCCTTGAAAGTTTTAACCATGCTTGATGAACAAAAATAGAGACAGCAAGGCAATGCTAGACATACACCTGGAGTGAGCCTAGAGAGCTGTGAATTTCAAACAAAATTCTATCAATGAGCACTATACTCGTTTCAGAAATGTTAAGCAATCTCTCAGAGACTCAGTTATTTTTTAATATGTGCAAAAAAAAGGTGCAGATTAGATTATAGTGAGATTCTCATACCCATTGTCTAAAACCACTCCAACACAGAACACAGAACACGCACCCTAAATGTCAGGAGGATGGATCTTGCTGATCTTGGCATGATCATCCAATTTTTAAATTATATGTGTGATTATTTCTGGCTTGCCTCAGAGCTCCAGTTTATGGTTAAAATAATCTACTTTAATAATTCAGGATACAGCAGATATACTAGGAAAAGAAGAAAAGGAAAACAAAGCTTTCAAAGTGCTCATCTCCAATTTTTCATAAACAATAGCTAGTTATCGAGGGAAGGTACAACGGCATCCACTAAGGCTCTTCCGTCTCAGCTCAGCCAGGGGGGGATGCCAACCAGATCAGTAATAACATCCTCCTGAGTGGGGAGAAATGAAGGCTCTTCAATTTTGTATTCTGCTCATTTCTATTTTAGAAGAAAACAGTTGACACTGTCTCATTGAAAAGAAAATGCACTCAGATTTCATCATCAAATAGTATTTATTATTAATCCCCAGAGGGTGCATGGCGCTGTGCTGAGCATGCCAATTTGCCTGCCACCTGCTAGTGGCATTTTTGTCTATCATAACCTGGTCTCCTTGCTGTGAGAGCTAGAGGTGAGAAAGGCCAGTGACGAAAAGATTAAAAGGATGAAAAATAGACTTTGGAGGAAAGGTCACAAGAATTGTAAAAGGTTAGTCAGAGCAGGGAAGGCAAAAGGGTTGCTTGGTTACTGTTGTCCAGGCTAAGGATGGTTTTCAGATGGTGCATTATCTATGAGCAGGTAGCCTCTAACACTGCAGAATATCAAACAAGAAGGAATGCATTTAGATTAAGTGGAGGAAATGTTGATCTGCCAAAAAGAAATGGACTACTTAGAGACTGTAGACATTCTATCCCTGGAGAGGTTTAAAGAAAGAATAGAGCCAAATCCCCTGAGTGAGGGACACAGTGAATCAAGTCCATCTGAAAGATAGGACCAGGGCCTTTTAGGTCGTGATATTAGTTAACTCTAAAACGATTGCCATGACTGCTAAGTCAAAGGCTCTCCTTCTGCAAAGCCGTCATATGGTGCTGAAACTCAGGAAAGATTTCACAGTGGGATAAGTATTTGAACAGAACCCTGAGTGAGATTTAAACAAGTGGAAGTGCAGGAAAGGCAAATTTAGGTAAAGGAAACAAAATCATGAGGACAAGATGAATGATAGCTATGCATCATAATGAATGAGTAAGATTTTGGTACTAATAAGCCCACTCTTTGAAAATTATCTCCACTTGTAACATGTCACATGACTTAAAAGAAGTTGCTTAGCTCTTACAGCTCAATTGTTTTATCTATAAAATAAAAGAAAACCTTAGAAATAATTACCCATAGCTATTTTCAAGATTAAATGAGAAGAGTATGGAAGGTGTAGCGTAGTGCCTGACACTCAGTAGGTAGTGAACAAATGATATGGTAATAACGCTGATCATCATAGTTGCTACAATAAAAAAGTAACTTAAGTAGAAAATAGAATATATGGAAGAGGAAAATGGAAAGATAAAGCTAATACAGACCTTGACATGCTCTATCCATTACATGTACTTTACAAGGAAGTTCTCTGCATCAAGTGGAGCAGCAAAGGTCATGAATCTACTCCACAGAGTGTTGCACTCCATCCTCTGCTTAGTATCAAGAGTGAAATAGGCTACACGAAGGGCAGACATGGGTCTCGTTGGGCTATTTGATAGTCCCCCATCTCAGCATAATGTGCAGGAAATGTGATTGACCTTACTCTTTGCTTTCAGCTGTCTTTGATGTTTCCTTTATGTAATGGGGAGAAAGGGGTTGTGGTGGCTTGATTTCCTGCAGAAAATCCCTCCAGGACTCACGAGGAGGAAGGTCACACTTGGAGCTGGGCTGGCTTCTGCTTGCAGCTACTCCCTGTGTCCTAGGTGTTCACATTGCCCTGGGGCCTCTGGAGCTATAATTGGATACTAAGCCCATAGTCACATCTGTTTAGTAAACCATGGAGTTTCATTTAATGGAAATAGAACTGAGTGGAAAAAGTAGCCTGTGGAATGAAAGGACAGGTTCTGTCTTTTCAGTGACTTCTCTTTCCCCAGCACAGGGAGTGCCAAACAGGGTTCACTACTTTAGTACCTAGTGAACTAAGCTTATTGTCTTAGTAAGCTGAAAAAGCCAACCCCAGGACCTACTATTTAATAGAGGACTTTGCTTGAGACACCCTTTGGTTTAAATTTGGCTGTTTTACACTAGTTCTCTGGATATTATGAAACATTTAATCCCTCTGAAATTTCATTTGACAATAAAGTGGGGATAGTTACACCTTCTTTACAAGGTTTTCCTGAAGATAATTTATTCATAATTTCATTCATTCATTTATTTGCTGTCTAATTAAGAAAAGGAAAGTAGTGCTATATCCTGATCATTTGAAAACTGCAACATGTTACATTACCCTCTAGTGTCTTTAAAATGTTCCTATAAAAATAATTGTCCATTTTTATAAATCCATCCTCCAGGAAGTCAAAAAATCCAATACTCAACAAGTAACTAGCTTACTGGTCATGATGATACAGAGTACTTGGCTGGCTTACTACAATTTATAAATGAACTCATCTTAAAAATACACACGTAAATCATTTCATCTATTATTTTGTGGTTAAGCTCTTTCAGAAATGGGAAGCATCTCACAATTTTGTAGGCTGTTTTTTTTTTTTTCAAAAAGAGTAATCAATAACACCATCTGCTTGAGGGCAATTACAGTCTTGATGTGACTGTTCGTTAGCCACATTTCTTAGCCCAACTACTACCCAAAAATAGAAGACATGAAAAAGAAATAACACAAATTTGAAGAAGCAGATTCAAATCCATAGTCAAATTGATTAAGGAATTAATTAAATGCTGATTGGCATAAGTAAAGAGCACAACTTCTCAATGATTAAAAAACTAACAGTAATTACCTCTTATTATATGATTTACCTTTATGCATAAATACTCAGTAAAATACAATATAATTCAGCCAAATAGGTAGTAGTGCATCAATTTTAAAAATACAATCTCTGCTTTTCTGTTACTTCATTTAAGTCTCTGAATCCCAACTCTCTTTTCTGTAAACTAGAAACCTTTTTAAGTGAAGATTCTAATATCCATATTGTGAAAGTCAAATTAATGTATGCAAAAAACTTGGAATCTATCTTTCACATTACTCTATCTTTACAATAGCTACCCAAATAGTAAAATCTAGGTTATACTAAACTAGGTTTTGGTGTACGGTATGTGCAGAGTGATGTTTTTGAACTATATAAGAAAGTATGTTAAAGCAACCATAAGAAGTTTGGTCAGAATTTTCTCAAATCTGAATGTTGACCATCAAACTTCGTTCCATTTTCTCCATGAGGATTTGTTTTGACCTTTTAATGGCTGATAGTTTGGGGTTTTAGCAAGATTAAAGATAAAAGCTAACTCTGTGAAATTTAAACTGTATACACTTTTTTCTATAATAATGGCATATATATATATGTATATATATATATATATTCTACTTTTGCATATTTTATTTCTGCCACTTAAATAATTTGTTTCTAATATCAGCTGTATAATGTGAGATAGTTATGAATATGTTTCCCATGTACCTACAAAGTCTCTTATTATTGCTTGGAGAGTCCACCTACCATTACCCAAACATAAGACTGGTACCTTTATGCCCTGTTTTCTCAAAGAGTAGCCAGGCAAAGGGCAGCAGAATTTCTTGACATGCATTAGATGTAAAACCACAAAAACTAAGTTTGTAATAGTAAGTTGCAATGCTAGCAGTTGTTGTCATGATCTTGTGGAGAAATCAAAAGAGTGAAAAACAGCAGATGGACAAAATAGAAGAGACTAGGGTGGTAGACCAGATGCTTAGGGCTAAAGACCTTGAAGTCTCTGGACACCTGCACTACTGTACTCCTGGGGATTCAGCCAGTGTGCTGAGGAAGGAGGAGCAGGCGCCTGTAACTTGATGCAGGACTTTGGGAGTTCCTGACTGCTGGACGCAGATTAATTTTTCTCTGACTATATGGATCTTAGGCTCTGAAATGGGGACGTTGAAAGTTGCCTGCTGTGACTGGATTCTATACCAACTGCAAAAACAAAACCCCCTCTGCTATCAAGAAGTCACTTTTCTCAATAGTATTTCTCTAATGATCACATTCTGTTTCCCACAAAGTACTCGTAAATTATTTAAGAGGAACAGCCTGTCACCCCATGCATTAAGATTTTACTGTGCATACTCAATTCCTAAGGTGTACTTCATAGCGTTCTTTTGGCTTTGGGAGGGAAATCAACAACAAAGGTTTTTTTTGTTTGTTTGCAAGGGTTGCTTTTATGCGTGTGTGTGTGTGTGTGTGTGTGTGTGTGTGTGTGCGCGCGAGAGAGAGACAGAGAGAGAGAGAGAGAGAGAAATGATGAGAATTATTTCATAAAGTCAAATTATAAATTAAAAAAAAGAAAAAAAAAAAACCTCCAGCTTGGGCTTCGAGTGCTACCTAATGTGATCGGTGATACACAATCACAGAAATAAAGAAAACATTTCACAATAATTAGTTGTAGGCTTGTTTGTAGGTGCAACGATGCTTTGGCCTTTAATTCAGGGTAATAGCCTGCAGGTGAATGAAAATAATAGCAACAAAATAGAAACGGGTGACATTTCAGAGAACAAGAATAGTAAAAGGGGCATAGGAATGCAGGGAAGAATCACGAGACAAGCATGGGGGTGGAAAAGAAGAAGGGAGGGTGAAAGGAAAATACGGGAGCCGAGGGAGGGGGTAAGGAGAGCGGCAAACAGGGAAGAGATTGCAGGTAAAAATAAAACAGAAGAAGCCCAGGTGGAATTCATGCAAACTGTTCTCATCAACACTGCTACTCCCTCCTGTCACTGGAACTGTCAAACAGGCTCCGCTCGTAATGAAAGGAAAAATATTTTATTCAGATTTATTAATTTGAAAATGAAGCCCGCCTGTCGAGAGGGGGACAGTTCTTCTCAATCTGTCATCGTTGAACCACACGCTCCTGACACCGGGATTCATTTGTCTTGTCGGCTCTGACAGTTGGATTCTCCCAGAGCTCTTCCTGGTGGATCGCCCTGGGATTTTAAACCGGATGAAACACATTCCGACAAGGAACAGCCTCTTTATTAATGCAAATTACATGAGGAGGAGAGAAAAAAAGAGAGAAAGAGAGAGACGCCAGCAGCCGCTGTGGTGTTCTTATCCCTGTATCAGTCATTTGTTATTTACATTTATACACATTTTTCAGTTTTAATAAAAGGAGACCCGGATTTTCAGTGACATTTATGGACAGTTTGTTTCAAAAAAAAAAAAAAAAAAAAAAAAAAAAAAAAAAAAAAAAAAAAAAAAAAAAAAAAAAAAAAAAAAAAAAAAAAAAAAAAAAAAAAAAAAAAAAAAAAAAAAAAAAGAGGAAGAAAGAAAGAAACAAGAAAAGAAAGAACCTTGCTCTGCGCTCCCCTCCTGCGCACCGCGCCAGGAGCCTGGCCGTGCATCCTGGGCTCAGGAGGGTCGCAGCTTCCTTGTCTGCTCCGGAGACCGCGGGAGCCCAGCCTCCTGAGTGCCACCGGCCTCCAGGTGCATCTGCCAGCCGCACAGGGACGGGATGGTCACCCGTTCCCTTGGCTCTTACATGCCAAGGCCCTTTAGAGACTCTTGCCTTTGTCTCTGGTGTGCTAGCCGGAGTGCATGTCCATTAACGCAGGGGCCACAGTATCTAGGGCCCAGGGAAATGGTTCCCTTTCAATTATTTTTTAAAATCAGAATAAATACTAATAGATATTTAAAAAGGCAGTCAGTCCTAATTACGTTTGCCTCTCTGCCAGTGTGCTCATATGAGATCATGTTTATTAGATTTTAAAGGAGGAAACGGTTTTGAGGCCAAGACCACCGGTGGCTCCCTGGAGTTTCCTGTACATCGTGCAAGATCTGGATGGTTTAGAGAGGTCTGCCCTGTCTACATTCCTCCTCAGAGGAAGTCTTCCTTAGAGACCGACAGAAGTGGGTGCCGTTGTTTCCAATTGGCCTGCGGTGTCCTGAAGAAAAGGGAGGCAATGATTGTCTTCACCCTTGAGACTGGAGCAGAAACAGCCCACGCTGGAATTCTGGGGAGCAGGATTCAGGTTCCAGCTAACTACTGGTAGTGACACGCCCAGGAACACGTCACATCCAGAGCTTGATCACTGCCGCAAAAGAGAGCGCGGGCGGCCTCCGAGAGTCCTTCCCTGCTCTCCAGCTTTCCCACTGAACAGTTCCCAGTTCTTCAGTAGAGTGACTAAATCGGAGTACGATTCCCTGGCAGAGTCTAGGTCTCGCCATCTTCCCACGTATCTGTCGAAAATTATCCATGGGCAGTGAGAAAAGCCGAAGTCTTAGGTTCTAGCTAGGAACAAGCTCTGAGTGAAAGGTGAAGCCTTAGCCAATCTGCGTCTCTTTTCTAAGTCTCAGGTTCCTGATTTGTAAGGTGTTCCAAAAGGATGTCTATCAAATAATAACAAATGCTAGCAAGACTGCAAGGGTCAAGGTAACCTTTCTGCATTGCTAGTAGAAATACAAACTAGCATAGATACAGAAATTCTTTTTTTTCTTTTTGGTAGTACTGCCAATCGAACTGAAGGACCTTGAGCAGGTGTTTACGCCACTGAGCTATCTCTTTGGCCCCAAGTATAGAAATTCTTAAAAACAAAAAACAAACAAAAGCAAAACTCTAAAATTAGAAATTTGTCTTGACCAAGCTGTCCCTTTTCTAGGTATCTTGCCAGAATGAAGATATTATGGCACATTATGATACATGCATCACCATGTTCATAGCACCACAAGCCATACTAGCTACATCTTAGGAGTGGTCTATGCGTCCATCAAGAGATGAATAGATGAGCAAAATGTGGTCTTTATACACAAAGGAACACTGCTCAGCTCTACAGAAACATTTGTCATTTGCAAGAATATGGCACCTTCAGACAATAAGGTTAAGTGAAATAAATCAGATCCGCATACTGCCTTGCATAGTGCATGTTTCCTTTTATGCGACAAATTCAAAGTAAAATAATTTAAAGAGTGGAGTAAAAGATAAACAATAGGAAGCAAGGAGATAGATGTTTTGTGAAGGGGAAGGGAACCAAGCCCTAGGGGGAGAGTAGAGGGAAAGGTTGGGAAGGAGAAGTGCAAGTGCATGCTGCAATTCCCCGTGACAAGCATCATCATTACGTACTACAAACATGGTTGAATGAAACATGGTTGAATGAAAAAAAAGTTTTAACTCTTTTATAGTTGCAAGGGCTAGAGTTCATCCAGTGAGGTCCCCACCCAGCAGCTTCCGCTTCACCCAGGGAATTTGTGAGAAATGAAGATTCTTGGGCTTCGATCGTGTCTTATGGAACCAGAACCTGGGGTAAGGACTGCCAATCTATACTTTAACAGGGACTCTGCAATGTCACCAAAGATTAAGAACCACCAGCCCAGGGGAGCTGAGACTGTGCGCCCGCCGCGGGTAAGCTCCCTGCGCCCCACTGCACCTCCTCTGCGTTCCCGCGACTAACTTCCTGTTCCAGCCAGACCCAAACCGCACCGCCACGCGCTGGCTGGGTCAGGATCCTTGGCCTGCCTTCGCTTTCCCCGCCCCCAACCCTTTTTTTTTTTTTTGAAACCCTCCAGCCCAAGCTGCAGCACCGAACCCATCAAATAGCCCGTTTGGCAACTGATCTGGTCCAGGATCCTACCAGGACTATTCAATCCCAAAGCTCCCCCTCCACCTACAGACCACATCCAACAGGATTCACAAAAGCTAGCAGCCAGAGCCCCAACACAAGAGTCAGGAACCTCTGTAGAAGAACCACCTTGGAGTCTCCAGACCAAACGCCCATAGACACAGCATAACACCACCAAAGTGCAGAGGTCGCATCCATACAAAATGGTAACAACAAGGAGTAGGAGGAAATCTCAGGACCCGTGCCACGGAAACCAAATACAGAAGACACTATCATGGAAGAAAATGAGAATCATACAGATGAAACCTCTGAATTGGTAGCATCTGAGGCAGACACACAAGTGCAGAAACTTATAGAGCAACTGAGATCAGAGATAACATCTGAAGTAAAACAAGCAATACATGAAGTGGAAAAACGGCTGGAGAAACGTATAGAGGACATCAGAGCAGAAATAATATCTAAAGTTGACAAAGACATGCCTAAATCAATAGCATCCCAAGTAGGGGAACAACTACACAAAAGTAGAAAGGAGAACAGAACAGAAATAATCTCTATATTAGAGAGAGACAGGATAACCATAATGACAGACTTCAATACTATTAAAGAAGACATCGATAAAAAATTAGAGGAGAATAGAAAAATGATGGACTCCCTGACGGAGCCATATAGGAAAGACATAGATCGCATGAAACAGTTTCAAAGAGATATACAAGAAAATAAAACCTCGATCACAAGTTGGCAGAGCCGAATGAACGAAAATGAAGATAGAGTTTCCAACCTTGAAGACACAGTTGCAGCCAGTGATAGAGTAAGAGAGGATCTTTTAAAAACAACCAGAGTGCAGGAAAAAATAATTCATCATCTGCAAGACGATGAGAAAATGAACAACATGAGATTAATGGGAATCAATGAGAAAGAAGGAGTCAATGCAAATGATATAAAAAGAATATGGGCAGAAGTAATAGCAGAAAACTTCCCAAATCTGAGAAAACAATCAGATATTCAGGTAACTGAAGCCTACAGGACCCCAAATAACATCAACCCAACTAAAAACACGCCAAGACATATAATAGTCAAGATACCAGAAATCCAGCTGAAGAATAATATACTCAAAGCTGCTAGAGAAAAGGAACAGATCACATTTAAAGGAAAACCCATCCGAATAACAGCAGATTTCTCTTCACAAACCATGAAGTCAAGAAGAGCATGGAGTAGAGTGCTTCAAGTCCTCCATGAAAACGATTTTCAGCCCAGACTATTGTACCTGCCAAAAGTCTCCTTCAAGTATGAGGGAGAAGTGAAATATTTGCATGACAAAGAACAACTAAA